>CAUYTI010130817.1:0-11042 GCA_963575145.1 Galago senegalensis
TTGTGGCGGGCGCCTGTGGTCCCAGCTACTTGGGAGGCAGAGGCAAGAGACTTGCTTGAGCCCAGGAGTTGGAGGTTGCTGTGAGCTGTAATGCCACAGGTACTCTACCCAGGGGGACAGCTTGAGGCTCTGTCTCAAAAAAAAAAAAAATCCACCTCTGCCCAAGGTGAGATTAAATAAGGAAACTCCCCCCAGATGACTGGCCTGCAGCTGGGTCCTGCAACTGGGTCCTGCAGCTGGGTCCTGCACCCCGCCTGCCGTCTGGGTGGCCCCCTCACATTATGTGCTCACTAGGAATCTTAGCACCTTGGTTTGTTCTGGAAAACATAGATACTTTTTTTTTCTTGTCAGTGTTGCTGCAACAAATGACTATTTTTAAGAAATTTAATGCCCTTTCTTGGTAAAGTTGCACCAAGCACGGTGTTTTTCTTTCTGAATTAACTTTTATGTGTCCCCAGACTGGATGGAGCAGAGGCTCCAATGTACAGCCCTCTCCTCGTGTCTTCATATGTCCGTCAGTGTGAAAATGGAAGAGAATAGTCTTTGTTTTGAAAATTAAAACTTGTAGACAAAATCTATTTAATAAAACCTGTATGTTATTACTAAAACAAAAGTACTATTGAGTACTAGTTTGGTGAAAGGAAAAGATAAAAGCAAAACCTTAAAGCGAGTATTTCTGTGGTCAATTCAATACAAATTTAATGATGTGCCGGTGAAAACGTGTCTTGGTTAAAAGAAAACTGAAACACGTGAACCAAATAGAGGCGCCTGACTTACTCAGGCCAAATGTTCATCCTGAAGATGCCAATGGAGCTGTTATGCTTTGCTGCATCTCATCAGGCCAATATGCCAAAAGCCACTTTTGCCTTTTTTTTTTTTTTTGAGACAGAGCCTCAAGCTGTCTCGCTGGGTAGAGTGCTGTGGCATCACAGCTCACAGCAACCTCCAACACCTGGGCTCCAGTGATTCTCCTGCCTCCGCTTCCTAAGTACCTGGGACTATAGGTGCCCACCACAATGCCTGGCTATTTTTTGGTTGCAGCCATCATTGTTGTTTGGCGCGGCCGGGCTGGGGATTCGAACCCACCACCTTAGGTGTACGTGGCTGGCACCTTAGCCGGTTGAGCTATAGGCACTGAGCCGGCAAAGGTGAATTTATCCTGAATGCAGTGAGGCTTAGACCCCAGGGCCTAAGCCTAAGTTTGTTTGGTGGCCCCGGGCTGGGTCCAAACCCGCCAGCTTAGGTGTATGTGGCTGGCGCCTTAGCCACTTGAGCCACAGGTGCCAAGCCTACTTTTGGCTTTTGAAAACAAATTTTTTTTTCAGTTTTACCTTAAAATTGCTTTGTTAAATCAGTTTTGAGCCTAGTGGGTATTCAATTCTGAATAACTTGTGGTATGAATTTAGACAAAGGTTCTGAAAACTTGGCCCTTATGAATAACTGGATGAACATGTCTCACACTGTTTAAGACAAAACCATTTCCCCTTCCTCTAGGGTTCTACGACCTGCTTTCTTTTGTGGCCCCAGCCCCCTAAAACTGGGCTGTGCACCAGTAGTGGTCCATACCCTGTTAGGAACCCGGCCACACAGCAAGTGGTGAGCCGTGGGGGAGCAAGGGAAGCTTCACCTGTGTTTTCAGCTGGTCCCATTGCTGTGTCACCACCTGGGCTCTGCCACCTGCCACACCAGCCGTATGCACCCCCTACTGTGGACAGCGCATGTAGGGGTCTGTGCTCTGCTTCATGTGAGAATATAAGGGCTGATGGTCTGAGGTGGAGATATCATATCCTTGAATTATCCCCAAACCATCCGCTTCACCCTCCCACCCCCAGCCATGGACAAATTACCTTTCATGAAACCTGTTGTTAGTGTCAAAAAAGTTAGGAACTACTGCTAAAATGTATTTGTCTTTAAAATATAAAACCAGGCTGGGTGTGGTGGCTCATTCCTATAATCCCAGCACTCTGGGAGGCTGAGGCAGGAGGATCCATTGAGCCAAGGAGTTCAAGACCAGCATGAGCAAAAGCAAGACACTGTCTGTACTGAAATTAGAAAAACTGGCCAGGCATTGTGGTGGGTGCCTGTAGTCCCAGCTACTAGGGAGGCTGAGGTAGAGGATCACTTGAGCCCTGGAGTTTGAGGTTGCTGTGAGCTATGATGCCACAGCACTCTACCAGGGAGACAGTGAGAGACTCTGTCTCAAAAGATAAATAAACAAACAAATTAAAAAAATGTAAACCCACGTTGGCTTGGTGTTCCCTTTCTGACGTAACCATGGGACCTTGCACACGAGGATAAGCTCTCCCAGAAGAATGCTCCAAGACCAGGATTCTCGGGCCAGTGGGGTAGTGTTCAGGGGCTCTGGTAGGGAGGGGAGTGAGCTAGAGAGGCCACTGCAGGGCGTGTTAGCAGGCAGGTCCTCCTTCTGGGAGGTGGTATGAAGTCCACTTCAGAGCTGTCCCTCCACAGGGCAGGAAGCTGGTTATGAATCTAACTTCCTTCTGGCACTGGCTGGAGAGCTGGCCCAGAGGCTTTGCTCCCCGGCACCCTCCTTCCACCTGTTCATAAGCCTGGTATGTTCCCGTGGCCAGAGAAAGCCTTCCAGCAGGTAGAGGGACACAGGTGCTTGTTGAAGAAGCTGCCCGGGGGTGGGGGAGATGGGGACCGTGACTGCTGAAGGGACCACGCAGGCACCCACAGCCTCTGCCCCAGTCACTAACTCAGTCTCGGGGTTGGGAGGAAACTCAGAGTTTACCCCACAGAATCCGCTTTCTTTAACTGCGAAGTGAGGACTGTAGAACAGACACGTTGTAGTCACTCTGGTCTCTGACTTTTCAGTCCTTTCATCATCTTAGCTCATTCACGATGGTCCCGTGGGCAGGAAGATCTCCATACAGGGTGGCGCTGTGTACCCTGCTGGCAGAAACACGCTTGCCAGAGGCACAAATGCCAAGAGGCTCAGGAGTGATTTGGAAATTCACAAATTCAGGAATTTTCATTCTGTACCAACATTTTCATGAGGTTTTGTATGTGTGTTAAAATATATGGTCTGAATCAAAATATCTGCTCTGGTGAGGAGTTGGGAAAGGAAATCTATGTTGAATAAAATCAAGTGGGGAACTTAGTATTCAACTTGAACCTGGCTTTAAAAGCAGTCTCTACTCAGGCAATTATTGAAGTTAAACAAAGTTAAAGGTTAGATATTTGAAAATAGCAAGAGAATGATTTTCTGTATTTATCTCTGCTCTCTCCTCTCTTAAAAAGGGCCTGGGGAGTCGTCACATGGCCTTGCTGTCCCTCCACAGCCATGTTTGAACTTTAGACTCATATGGCTGGTTTTTATGTTGTGTCTGCCATTGATCGATGGCGGCTGAGGAATTAGGGGTGCACGGCCATGAGCGGCACCAGCCAGAGATGCTGCAGAAACCTCAGTGGTTGACTTGGGGCTGCCTTTCTGGAGCCAGCAATACCGGTCAGAAGTGACCAGACAGGAGGTCCAGAGGCACTGGTCATCAGTCAGGGCAGGCACTGGCTGTGATCTATAAAGTCCACGAACAGTTGTAGTGTCACCGCAGGACTACATTGTGGCTTCCGGGTGCCTCCTGCACAGAGGGAAGGGCTACTGTGGGTCCATCAGCTGAGGGTGGAGCCGTATGCCAGCCTTTGAACATTTCCAGCGGTCAGAACCTGAGTTACCTTGATGCTGATTGCTCAGATGTGACCAGATTGACTGGTGTTTTTAAACGCTGGTAAGGACTAGCAGGGACAGCTCTTTGCCGCACAGCAGTTACCCTGGAATGAGAGGGCTGTTCACACTTCTGTCCGTTTATCAATCATCTGGTGAATTTGTTAAAATACAGATTTGTGGGCCCTTAACAGTTTGGGGTGGCACCCCAGAGCCAGCGTTTCAATGCTCTCAGGTAGCTTTGGAGGGTGTCATCTATGGGCCACACCTTGAGAAGCGCCTCACCAGGGAGAAATTTCCCTATCGCGTGCGTCTGTTTCCTTTAAGATCCACAGAGGCTGGGGGCCTTTCTGACCTTCTAGGAGAGAGCAGAAGCTGGAAAATGGACAAATTCTTGGATTATTTTGGCTAGTTTGGGAGAAATGTGCCATTACCCAATTTCATATTGGGATGTATCAAGTTAAAAATTCTATGTTTAATATGTTTACACATATTCAGTTAAAAACTTAAAAGCTAGGAGAATTTCTGAAGTCCATGTATAAATATAACCCAAGTAAGCAAACACGCAAAACTAAAAATTTGCTAATACAAGAGACGTCAGAGACAAACAAGTTTTGCCCAAGGTTTAGGAAACTTTGGGACTTGAAACCTCCATGGTGATTGATAAGAGAGACAGGAGGCCTAGATGACGGTGGTGTGTCATGACCCATCAGGCTCCTATGGCTCTGGTCTCGGTTAGCACAGGAAGGAACCAGGCAAGAGGTCAATTAGAAGTACAAGCTTGTGGAAGGCAGGCTTGCCCTTACTTTCTGGGTAGCCCCGAGCAACCTCCGCACCAGCCTTTTATTGAAACGGAATGATACAGGTGAGGGGAGTAATTAACAATGACTACGGGCTGAGGGCACGGGCTCCTCCCACAAGGAGCACCTGTGGACCAGTCGCCCGAGAGTCCACCCCTCAGCTGTAAATCATCTTGCTTAGTGGTCATTTGTCTCTTGGCATCCTCTACAGTGGTGGCTCAACTCAGCGGCTACACTCTGTGAATTCCCTCCAGACTGGCTGCCCCTGTCCTCAAGTCACAGCCTTTTGTGGGGAAACACTTTCGGCCCAGACGGCTAGTTGTTCCCCCCGTCACCCCCAAATCAGCATCACAGTTTCTTTGTTAGTCACAACCTGTCCTGAGCTGATCATTATGGAAAGTTAGTGCTTGCACTGGGCACTCTTACATCTGTGCAGAATTATGTTGCTTTCTTATTTTCTCTACCTTTGCTCTGATTTTGTCTGTTGTCACTGACATCATACACTATGTACATGCAATTTACAAATCCTCAGTACTCAATATTTAAGTGAACTAAGATCATGGACCCTAACCCCCTTTCAAATACAATGAGAAAACTTTAGGAATCCCCTAGAAATATTTGTGACTTGTTTAGGTTTTTGGAAATCCAAGATCAAGATTTCCTGGTTTAATTAACAGAATGGTTCTATTTGGAATGCAAATCCTTTTCTTGAAAACTATAAAAACAAGAATAAGATCACCTAATGTTGGTTTTAAGCACAAATGGAGTGTTGTGTTTGTTAGAATTTAGCTTCTGTTGACTTCCTGAGATTAATAATGTTAATTAATAACATTTAGTTATTAATAATGACTAATAACATGTTTAGTTATCTTGATGTGTCTAGTGCCTAGCACAGTGCTGGCTCATGCCAATTCTAATTAGTTAACTCATATTCAAGTCCAGTTAATTGCTGAATGTCAGCCCTGGTGATTACACTGAGGGTTTTGGAATAGTAAATTCTTGGAGGAGAGTGTAAGGCAGCTGTGGCAAGTGCCGCCTAGTGTGAGGTCTCCACTGTCCGCTCTTGGAGGAGAGGGTGAGGCAGCTGTGGCAAGTGCCGCCTAGTGTGAGGTCTCCACTGTCCGCTCTTGGTTGCCCGGCGGGGGTTGCTAAGGCATCATGACACTCTTTTTGTGGGGTCAGAATGCTCCCTCCCGATCACCTGGAACAGTGTCAGAATGGGGGAGGGAGTAAGAAAAGAAGGATTTTTTTTTTTTTACCAGTTGGACACAATGGCTTTCTAGGCTGAGGGTGGTGTCTCAGATCTGTAATTCCAGCATTTTGGGAGGCTGAGATGGGAGTTTGAGACCAGCCTGGGCAACATAGCAAGAACTCATCTCTACAAAAAAACAAAACAAAACAAAAATGAATTACCAGGCATGGTGGCACTTGCCTAGAGGCCCAGATCCTCAAGAGGCTGAGGTGGGAAACTGCGTGAGCTCAGGAATTCCATGTTGCACTGAGCTGTGATCACACCACCGTACTCCACCGTGGATGACATAGCAAGACCTGGTTTCTTAACAACAAACAAACAAACAAAAAAAAAACCCCTTTCTGTTGCCAAGAGGATAAAAATTTCCTGGCGACTGTGATGAAGTTCATCTTTCATGCCCACTCTAAGGATGGCTGTCCCCAGTCCTGGTCTAGCACATTGAGGTTCCAAGTAAAAGAGTCTTAAAACTCCATTAATGGTTTTTGTTCTGGGCATGTTGGAGGAGAGTGGTGGGATTCTGCTGATCATTTTCTATTCCTCCACCACAATATTTTCAGCTTATAGGCTATCCTGAGCACAAGTAGAAAATGGAATTAGTGGGGGTGGTGCCTGTGGCTCAAAAGGGTAGGGCACTGGCCCCATATGCCAGAGGTGGCAGGTTCAAACCCAGCCCCAGCCCAAAAAAAAAAAAAAAAAAATAGAAAGAAAGAAAAGAAAAAGAAAGAAAATGGAAATAGTGAAGTGGGGGAAGAACTAAGGAGCAGAGAACCAGAGGAAGAGGGGAGCTGGGAGGGCAGAAGGTGGGCTCGGCAAGTGTGTCACCACCAGATGCGCAGGTGCAGCTTGCTAATCTCAGTGCCAGATATCCTTTTTCTGCACTGAGCTGTCATGGACTAAATTGCCATTCTGTGCCAGGCTCAGAAAAGAGTGATACTGTCTTTAGCTACATGGGGAAGAGAGAACTCTGCCTCTGAGATGGGAGGTACTCAGGAGAAATGGCCATAAGTGCTCCAGCGCTCCACCCCCGCCACCTTCACGCCAGAGTTGCCATGGGGATTAGGCCAGAGAGAAAGGACTGCAGACTTCTGGCTACGTATTTTTGTTATTGTTCATCTATGTTGTGGGAAGCTCTGCAGAGGTCACTGGAACTCATTTAGAAGTGAGTAAGCTCTGTCCTCCTCTACCTTGAGGGGGGAGCCTGACCTAGTGAGGATAAAAAAATCCATCAACAATAACATCTATTAAAAATGTGAAGAGCACTCTGATATATGTGTCTTCAGCTGTTTGCTGCTGGTGTAACAGAATACACAGACTGGATGATTAATCAAGAAAAGAGGTCAACATAGTTCATGATCTGGATGCTGGGAAGCCCAAGACCAAGGGGCTGCAGCTGGTGGAGGCCTTCTCACTGTGATGTAGCATGGCAGACACCAGCACCTGGCAAAAAGTGCAGGTGTGGTAGAGAAAAAGGGGGTCAGACTCCCGTGATAACCACCCCTCCCATGGTAACGACATAAATCCACTCACCAGACAGAACCCTCATGAGCCGATCTCTTCCTAAAGACCCCACCTCTTGATCCAGTAGCCCCCCATCTTCTGTTCACTCACCATGGTCTTAGTTACAGTATTTTTCAAGAAAGAGAGAGGGAGAGAGACCACATTCAGATAACTTTTATTAAGATCTGTGATTATAATTGTTATATAACTATATATAACTTTATTATTACTTGCTAATCTCTCACTGTGCCTAATTCGTAAATTAAACTTTATCACAGGAAGGTATGTACACAAAAAGGATCGTTAAGACTCCTATGTAGAGTTTGCTGCTATCCACAATCTCAGTCATCACTGAGGCTCATGGAAGTGTCCCCTTCAGTCGAGGAGGGACTACTGTGCCAGCACAATGGCAACTAGATCTGGACATGACTTTAGGAGGGACATTCAGACCATGGCATTTTGCACCTGGTCCTCTAACACGTCCTTCTCACATACGAAATGCATTCACTCCATTGGAGACAACTTGTTCCAGCACCAACTCAGAAGTCCAAAGTTCAGTGTCACCCAAATCAGACTAGGGCGAGACTCTGTGATTTCTAAGAAGTTCCTCACTCTCCCTGTAGCTCTCATTTTCTTCTGAGCACCCCCAAGAACTGCCCCTTTGCTCTATTCATGGAAATAGGGGCTTTTTCCAGCCTCCTCCTCTAAATACTTCTAGAATCTACCCACTTCCCAGCTCAAAGGCACTTCCTCACGTCCAGATATAGCAGAACCTTTGTGAGTTGACCCCTTAAGGGACTGTAGCAAACTGATTGGCATACAGAAGTGGCTGACATACAGAGGTGGCTGACATACAGAGGTGGCCGACATACGGAGATGGCCGACATACGGAGGTGGCCGACATACAGAGGTGGCTGACATACAGAGGTGGCCGACATACGGAGGTGGCCAACATACAGAGGTGGCCGACATACAGGGGTGGCTGACATATGGAAGTGGTTGACATATGGAGGTGGTTGACATGGACACTTCCATTAAGTGCACATGGTGCTTGTCTGGGGCATGAAACTCGGGTCAACTTAAGGAGGGGGTCCGTGTAGGGAGGCAGTCACCTGGGGAGGTTCTACTGTATTTGTTATAGCAATCTGTTGTACCAATTTTCTGCCCGAATCCTTTTTCTGCTACCATAACAGAATACTATAGACTGGGTAATTTACACAGGAAAGAGCTGTGCAGCCCAGGATGGAGGGAGTGCACCTGCTGAGAGGTTTCTGGCTGCGCGATGATGTGGTGGCTGAGGTTACGTGGGAAGGAAGTGTGCTGAATTCCCACAGTAACTAATCCATTCCCATGACAACACCATTCATCCATTTATGACGGCAGAGCCCTCACGATCTGATCACCTCTTAAAGCTCTCGCCTATTAATACTGTCATAATGGCAATTAAATTTCAACATGAATTTTGGAGGACACATTCCAACCATAACAGTATATATGAACAAAGGGCTATTAATTCTTCTTAACTGGGGCTGGGGAATTTCAGCTGTGGAAAGTATTTAATAATACTGTACCGTAGGAGATATTTATTTTGATAGATTGTTAGTAAGATAAATAGCCCACTCTGGGAAGAGAGAGTCTCCCCAGTATAGAATTGCAAAATAGAAACAGGGGGGCCCACTGTATTGATGGATTTTTTAAGAAGAGTCTCTGATACTTCCTAAGAGTCATGTTTTTCCTCTTAAATATAATGTATAATCCATGAACATTAAATCTAACGGACATGGATGAATGTGCTGGGGAGTGAGAAATCAATACCGTTGCCACAAAGCCAATCTCCAGGTTTGCTGATCTGAATTAAATTCCTTAAAGGAAAAGTCGTCTTATTCCAGATGATCCTAGAATACTTGTGATCAGTATCAGTTCCCTAGTTAGTAATTCACGAAGGCAAGGACTCAATAATCATCTAATCTTATTATTCTCTGTCTTCTCAGTCTGGGGCTGGCGGGTGTTAGTTTCTGCAGGCCTAATTGCTCACTGGACCATCTTCCAGCGCCAGAGGCATCTAGAGGGACTCCGCTGTCTGTAAGAACAAGCTTACGTCGCAGACCTGCTGCCCATTGAGGGTTTTCATTAGCTGGACTTCCCGGTGGGCGGCTCTGCTCTGCTCACCCAGTATCTGCTCTGTTGGCTACTGGGGGTGGCAGGCGGTTCACGGCTTAGCATTGCCTGAGACGTTTGGAAGGAATGTTTAATTTTAGCACTGTTCCTTAGGCCCGTCCTGTTCTCTGCTCTGAACTCACACCATTAGCCTCTAAGGAGCTTACACTAATTAAAAGGCAAGGTTCAGGAGATCATGCTCTTGTTTCACCAAAAACTTTTCGTATGAAATAATGGCCCAGAGTATATAGATAAACAGTTCAATGAAGGTTTTGGGTAATTCTAGTTTATACGATGGTAAGTTGAAGTAGCCTTCTGGGAAGAAAGACTTTAAAATGAGATCGTTGTGTAGATACTATGCATTTGCACTGGGTTCTTTAGATATGGCCCTAAATAATACTTGAAATGAGAGTATCCATTTGGGCAAAACCCATACAGATTTAATTGGGAGTGAGATCTCTACTGGAAATTGTGTGGCCGGGCAATACATATATTTTATGAAAAGGTCAAAAAGCCTTCCAATCTGAGCAACGTGAGCCATTTAGAGATTGACAAAAGAGATTTGAATCTATAGAGCAATCGAGGAGTCAACACAGGGCGGCTTTTCCTAACTCTTCTGGTATAAAAGGGAAAATTTTGTTCTGGGATTAGGCTGTCAGAAATGATTAGTTTCATTCTCTCTCTTTTATGTGATTACTTACTATTTATCAACCTTTATGCTTTTAAACTCTTGCCCAAATCTGAGCAAATATAGCTTATGTTTCTCTTGAGAAATGAATACTGAAAAATAAACTTTTATCCTCTTTCCTTTTGTCTCTTCCCTGAATTTCTTTTAGAATAGAATTATCTGTTTTTTCAATCTGAATGAATCAATCTCCACTATAGGGTTATAGAGTCCGAGGCTTATAGATTTTAAAGCCTAACCCTGCATCATTTACATTCCAACAGAATAATCTCATCTGTGACACAGCGAAATACTTTATTTTTATAATAGCCTCAGAATTGAGGGTTTTAGGAGTTATGGTGTTTGCAACGGTAATTGTAATATTGGAACGAAGTTGACTGCATAGTGCAAATATTACATGGGCTACAGATACATTTAGAAGAAAGTTTATGATAAAATGACCACTTTTGGCTTAATAATCATTGAAGAGATTGCAAAACTAGCAAACCACAGGCTAAATCCAACTATAGATTCAAAAATAGTTTTTTTTTTCTTAATTTAAAAGAAACCTTTTGGTTATGTAGTGAAAGGCAAGTCCTCTTCTACCATTGCTTCCCAGCTGAGACACTGCAATCAATTTCTTGGTATCCTTCCAGAGACAGTTTGTACGTATGTGTGTATAAATAAATATGTTTAAATTTACAAATAAATTGAGGAGTATATATAAATACTCCCCAACCTGACTTTATACTTTACCTCCTCTTCTCTTTACCCTCCTCTTTCTTTTTCCCTTTAAAAATTATTTAATTTGGGCGGTACCTGTGGCTCAAAGGAGTAAGGTGCCCGTGTTGTGCCCAACCCCGGGGGTCGCTCACTCAAAGACCACTCACAAGCACAGGTCGATGCAAAAAGCAAGAGGTTGATATTGCTGACGCGCCAGGGTTCCTCAGCCGCTAGGGAAGGAACCCCGAGAGGCTGTTACAGGCT
>CAUYTI010130818.1:0-14065 GCA_963575145.1 Galago senegalensis
GCTACTTGGGAGGCGGAGGCAAGAGACTCGCTTGAGCCCAGGAGTTGGAGGTTGCTGTGAGCTGTAATGCCATGGCACTCTACCCAGGGGGACAGCTTGAGGCTCTGTCTCAAAAAAAAAAAAAAAAAGAAAAGAAAAAGAGGATTGAGAGGGCTGAAGGCACAGACGGGGTGGGGAGACCTCAGGTGTGAGACTCTTGTGCTTTGACTGTGAAGGAAACTGCAGATCACTGAAGCATAATGAGCAGAGCCTGGGAGAAAAAAGCTGACACCCCCTCCCTCCAACACAGGCCGTCAGCTCATTAGAAGGAAAAGCTCTCTCAGCCCAGAAACCCAAACCTCAGGCCATGACTCCAAATTGTGTCACATTTGGAATGTCAAGGACTCAGCTAATCCAGATGGTAACAACAGCCCTAAAACTCTGATGGGAGGGTAATTAGGCAAGAAAAAGAAGTAAAAGGCATCGGGTTGGAAATGAAGAGACAAAACTCTCCCCGTTGGAAGCGGACACGATCTTGCATATCGAAAAGCCTAAGGAAGCCACTAAAAAAAAATTAGAATCAATAAATAGGCTCATCAAGGCTGAAGGGTACAAGATTAATCTACAAAAATCAATTCTATTTCTCTATACTAGCAATGAACAGTACAAAAATGAAATTAACAGCATTCCATTCATAGTTACATCCCAAAGAATAAAATACTTAGGAATAAAGGTAACTAATACAAAACTTGTACTCTGAAGATTGAAACACATTGCTGAAAGAAATTAGACCTAAATAAATAGAAAATAAAATCCTTATGTTCATAGATTGAAAGAATCAATATTGTTATTATGGAAATACTTCCCAAGTTAATTTACAGATTCAGTGCAATCCCTATCAAAATCCCATTTATCTGTATGTCTGTCTATCCTCTGCCAGGCCCACACTCATGATTCTTTCAAGCTGACTCACTTGAGCTCCAGAGTTTGAGGTTGCTGTCAGCTATGATGGTACAGCACTCTACCCAGGGTGACAAAGTGAAACTCTGTCTCAAAACAAAAACAAAACCCAAGTGACTATTTTACCCGCTAATCATTTGTTTGTTTGTTTTTATTTTGGTTTGAGACAGAGTTTCACTTTGTAGCTTACAACAACCTCAAACTTTTGGGCTCAAGAAATTCTCTTGCCTCAGCCTCCCAAGTAGCTGGGACTACAGGCACCCACCACAATGCCTACCTTCTTTTTAAAAGATGGGGTCTTGCTCTTGCTCAGGCTGGTCTTGAACTCCTGAGTTCAGAAAATCCACTCACCTCGGCCTCCTAAAATGCAAATATTACAGGCTTGAACTGCCGAGACCAGCCTGTACATGCTAATCTTAAAATTCATAGGGAAATGCAAAGAACCCAGAATAGCCAAAACAGTGCAGGGTACAGTAATCAAGAGTGTGAGACTGGCAGAGGCTAGACATACAGATAAATGGAATAGGATTGAAAGTCCAGAAATAAACCTTAACTTTTATGTCAATTGATTTTTTTTTTTTTTTGAGACAGAATCTCACTCTGTCACCCTGGGTAGAGGGCTGTGACATCATAGCTCATAGCAACCTCAAACTCCTAGGCTTAAGCTATCCTCTTTCTTCAGCCTCCCAAGTTGCTGGGACTACAAGCACCCACCACAATAGGTTTGAGCCACTGCACCCAACTATGTCAATTGATTTTTGACAAGGGCACTGAGACAATTCAATGGGGAAAGAATAATCTTTTCAACAAATTCTGTAGAGCCAATTGGACATCTTCTTTCTCATACCATACCCCCAAAAGTCCAAATGGATCACAGACCTAAATGGAAAAGCCCAAACTTGGAAGCTCACAAGAGGAAACACAGGAGTGAAGCTTCCTGCCCTTCGGTTGGGCAAAGACTTCTGAGATATGACACCAAGAGCACAAGTGACAAAAGAAAACAACAGACAGACTGGACTTCATCAAAGTTCAAAACGTTTCTGCTTCAAAGGATACCAGGCAGAAAGTGGAAAGCCAACAAACAGACTGGGAAGAAATACTGGCATTTCATATGAGGGACGCTACAAAAGTTTTGAGACACACAAAAATTAAGAAGTATAAAACTGTGGGCGGCACCTGTGGCTCAAAGGAGTGGGGCGTCAGCCCCATATGCAGGAAGTGGTGGGTTCAAACCCAGCCCCAGCCAAAAACTGCAAAAAAAAAAAAAAAAAAAGAAATATAAAATCATTTTGATTACTATATTTTCTCAAAATAATTGCCAGAATAGTCTATGGACTTTTGCATTCTTATAAACCATTTTTTTAATGTAAACCATTTTTGAAAACACTCTTTCCATTTGTATCTTCAAGAGCTGTAAGTTCATTTTCATAGGCATGAACAGCTTCTTTAGGGCTGGAGAACTTTGTTCTATGCACGTGATTTTTTTATTGTAGGTAACAGGAACTAATCACAGGAGCCAGGTCAGGACTGGCGGGTAGATGAGTCATAGGCTTAACCTCTGTGGCCTCCAGGAACTGACTAGTGTTGTTGGCTGCGTGGGCGGAACTATTGTCATGGTGCCAGATGGTCCACTGCAATCCTTGGCTTCTGATCTTGAAGATTCCTGAAAACTTCTGGGAGGCGTACTGTGTGTACATCACTGTGCCTAAGGTTCCTTTGTTCTGCCAGAGAAACAGTTGCACCATGACCCCTCTTTGGAGAAGAAAGTTGCCGGCATTTCCCCCCCCCCAACATTCCAGGCTGCTTCACTGTTGTCAGTGGATTGACTGACCCTTACTTTCTGGATCTGACTGGTAGTTCCAGCTTCCATCACCAGTAACAATGTCAGAAATATGTCTAGACTTGCCTCTGAATCTGACCAGCATTTCTTCCCAACATTAAACACAGAGGTACTTTTGTTCATCTGTCAAAATGTGAGGCACCCATTGGGATGAAACTTCCCTGACTTGAAGATAACCGTACAGGATGTCGGACATTGCTAGTGATCCAATCTGTAGTGCTGTTCCGGTGTCCTTAAACACCACCCAGGTGTTTTCAGGAGACACTTTGTCCAGAGCAGCGATGTTTGCCTCAGTCACCGTGGTCACCAGACGCCCACTCCTCTTTCCTCATCTTTCCATGAAGTTCAGCCTCTTCTAAAGTCTTGGAACCACCAGAAAATTGTCACATGGGAAAGAATAAGGTCCTCAAAAAGTTTGCTGCAAAGGAAAGATTTGGCACTCAGGTTGTTTAACTTCTATCTAAATTCTTGCTCCACTTATGTAACCAAAACTAAATACTATTCCTGATGAATTATGAGTGTGGTTACCCAAGAGTGTTCAGGACTCCAATCGACTGATCCACACTGAAAGAGGAGGCCTTGATTCCCTGCACAAAGAGATCAGCAAAGCAGAATTCATCTTGTGTTTGGGTTCGAATGTTTGAGATGGATCTTTCTCTCTTTAATTCCTACTTGTACTTCATTAACTTATCAATTATCCATGTTGGCTATGAAGAAGAGGACTTCCACTGTAGTCAGATTTACTATAAAAGAGATCATTAGCTGAACCTCCTTTCCTTGGTCTTCACAAACTCATCGGTCTTAGGAAAGGTTCTCATCATTGTTTAAAAAAAAAAAAATCATTCACTGTGAGCCAGTGCTAAGTGATTAGAGGGGGAGATTGGCCTTCACAGGAGGGGCTTTGCAGTTCTCCAAACTTCTCTAGAATTAGTTTGAAAGAAACTTCCTTTATATCCAAATTCATTGAAGCATTATTCACAATAGCCAAAGGGTAGAAGCAACCCAAGTGTCCCTGGATGGTGAATAAATCCAAAAAAATGTAGTATATTCCTGTAATAGAATATTATTCAGCCATGAAAAAGGAACTTCTGACAGATGCTACAACATGGATGAACTTGAGGACATTACGTTAAGTAAAACACACCAGTTACAAAAGGGAAATACTGTGTGATCCCACTTAGATGAACTTCCCCTAGAGTTGTTGAACTCACAGAAATAGAAAGGAAAATGGTGGGTCTCAGGCAATGGGAGAGGGGCGGGATGGGGGTTATTGTTTCATGGGTACAGAATTCCAGTTTTACAAAATGAAAAAGTTCTGGAGATTGGTCACACAACATAATACTTAGCACTCCTGAACTGTATATACTTCAAAATGGTTAAGAAGGCAAATGCTAGATTATGAGTGTTTTACCACAATTAAAAATAAGAAAGTAAATAAAAATAAAGAAACTCACTTGAAAAATGTACTCCCAGCTCGGCGCCTGTGGCTCAAGCGGCTAAGGTGCCAGCCACGTACACCTAAGGTGGCGGGTTCGAATCCCCAGCCCAGGCCCGCCAAACAACAATGATGGCTGCAACCAAAAAATAGCCAGGCATTGTGGCGGGTGCCTGTAGTCCCAGCTACTTGGGAGGCTGAGGCAGGAGACTCGCTTGAGCCCAGGAGTTGGAGGTTGCTGTGAGTATGATGCCATGGCACTCTACCCAGGGGGATAGCTTGAGGCTCCGTCTCAAAAAAAAGAGAAATGTACTCCCAACCTAAGACCATCATATCATAGCAACCATTAAAATACTCCCAAAGGTTCCTTATGCTCATCTTACCTGTCTCTAGGGCCCTCAGTGCCTGGGCAGTGCAGCTGCTGCTGCCACCATATGGGAAGATCTGCCACAGACAGAGCTGGTGGGGTGAACAGGAATGCAACCACCTCTGCCAGACGTGAGCAGATGGCCATGTGCCCACCCCACTGCAGGTCAGCCCTGCTGCAGCAGCCCCAGGATGACCACAGAAGGATGGTGAGACACTGAATAGCAATAGTAAGTAGTAAAGGCTCATAGTGCCCCCACCCCTACCCTGTGTGGCCAATCTTCCAGAATAGGGCTCAAGAGGGCCCTCTCCCTCCCCTCACCAAACAACAGAGATCCCAGCAGAGGAGAAGAGGTGAACTGCAAAGCTATCTATCCGACCTGAGGGAAGAGGTTCCAGGTGAGAAGGAATAAGCCCAAGAACCTTGGCAACATGAAAAAAGCAGCCTGTCTTGACACCCCTAAAAGGTCACACAATAGCTCTCTACCAACAGACTCCCACCAAAAGGAGATTGTTGAAATGTCAGCTATGGAATCCAGAATATGGGTGTGAGTAAGATCAATGGGATTGATGGAAAAGTTGATAGCCAAAACAAAGAAATGGAAAAATCGTTCACGGCTTGAATGAAAAAGTCACTGAAGAGATAAATAAGATGATAAAAAAAAAATAGAACAGAAATGCTGGGAATGAAAGAGTCATTTAGGGAATTTCAAAAAACAACGGAAGGTTTTAACAACAGACTAGACCACACAGAAGAAAGAATTTCAGGGCTTGAATGAAAACCCAATCGAAAATGTAAGAAAAAGAATCAAGAATGATCACTCTGTCTTAGAAATAAAGGACTACGTAGAGCGAACAAATATGAGAATCATAGTTACCCTGATGGAGAAGAAGAAAAAGCAGAAATCATGGAAAACCTATTTGAGGGAATAATTGAGGGAAATTTGCCTGGTATTGCTACAGATTTAGATATTCAAACATAAGAAGGTCACCAGACACCTGGAAGATTCAGGGGGAATCAGACATCACCGAGGAGCATTGTCATCAGCCTGGCCTAAGGTGAAGTGCAGGAGAAAATCCCACAAGCGGCAAGACCGAAGCACCAAGTAACTTACAAAGGAAAACCCGTCAGACTGATGGCAGACTCCTCAGCAGAAGCCTTCCAAACCAGAAGGGATTGGGGTCCCACGTTTAGCCTCCTTAAACAGAATAACTCCCAGCCAAGAATTTTATAACCTGCAAGTTTCATAAATGAAGGAAAAATAAAATCTCTCCCAGACAAGCAAAGACTAAGGAAATCTGTCACCACTGGACTTACTCTACAAGACATGCTTGAAAGTGCTCTGCACCCACCAGAGTAAAAACAAATGCCTGAAAAGTTAAAAGTCACCATTCTCCTAAAACAAGGTAGTAACATCAGGGAGAAAAGAAAGCATCTGTATAACGATGATGCACAGAACTGTATCTCAGAGACGAATGCTAACGTTGAATGTCAACAGTCTTCAAGCTCCACTTAAGAACTATAGATTGGGGGCAGGGCCTGTGGCTCAGAGGAGTAGGGCACTGGCCCCATGTACCAGAGGTCGTGGGTTCAAACCCGGCCTGGGACAAAAACTGCAAAAACAAAACAAAACTATAGATTGGCTGAATGGACACACAAAATCACAACTCAAATACATGCCATTTAACTTGCAAAGATTCTCAAAGACTCAGAGTAAGGAGGTAGAAAAAATGGTCCATGAAAATAGAGACCAGGCTTGGCACCTGTGGCTCAAGTGGCTAAGGTGCCAGCCACGTACACCTAAGGTGGCAGGTTCGAATCCAGCCCAGGCCCACCAAACAACAATGACGGCTGCAACCAAAAAATAGCCGGGTGTTGTGGCGGGCGCCTCTAGTTCCAGCTACTTGGGAGGTGGAGGCAGGAGAAACACTTGAGCCCAGGAGTTGGAGGTTCCTTTGAGCTGTGATGCCACAGCACTCTACCTAGGGGGACAGCTTGAGGCTCTGTCTAAAAAAAAAAAAAAAAAAGAAAGAAAGAAAAAAAAAGAAAATAGAGACCAAAAAGAATCAGGAGTAGCTATTCTCATATCATATAAAGTAGACTTTAAATCTACAATGCTAAAAAAAAGGGGGGGATCATTATATAATGATAAAGGGAGAAATTCTACAAGAAGCTAAAACAATCTTAACTATACGATGAGAGCCAAAAAAAATGTGTACATATTTTAAGCAAGGGGAAAACTGTATTAAAATTGTAATACTCAGGTGGTACCTGTGGCTCAAGGAGTAGGGCACTGGCCCCATATACCAGAGGTGGTGGATTCAAACCCAGCCCCAGCCAAAAACTGCAAAAAAAAAAAAAAAAGAAAATTGTAATACTCAAGTTACATTTGACTTCTGCAGTTACAAGAAATACAAGATAACAAGAGGGACCAGTATTTATTTGGTATAACAATAATATATAAATAGTGTATACACACACACTATTATAATATATATAACAGTGTATGGAGTACTACTCAGCCATAAACAAGAATGAAATAAGGTCTGTTGTAGCAATTTGGATGGAAGTGGAGATCATTAATCTAAGTGAAGTATTTCAGGAATGGAAACCCAAATACCACATGTACTCACTTGTAAGTAGTATATAGATAGTTGTAAGTGGTGTAATGGACATTTTAAACTAATGTCCATCGAGGAGAGGGGGGATAAAAATCGACCTATCAGGTACAATGTACACTATTCTGGTAACAGTCACACCAAAGCCCTGACTTCAGTATTACACGATTCATCTGTGTAACAAAAAACCACTTGTACCCCCTAAATCTACTAAAGTAAAAATAAATAAATAAACAAGTTTCTTTTCAAAGCAGCAATGAATTCTTACATTTCATTTTTACCTTCTCTGGTGTGTCCATTATCTTTGAACCCCGAGAGGGGTACATGTGACTTTACATAATCTGAAACAAGGCGACAGAAACCCAGGCTACTTCTAAGATCAGTATGATGTCTAAGACATCAGTGATTCCACACCATCAAGGAAGACAGCAAAGTATAAGTCATTTACCTGTGGTGTTTTAACAGCAAGAACCAGGACCCAGTGATGCAAGGGAGAACCTGCAGAGCCAAGGGGAGGTCTTGTTTCTCGTGAACGGCCAATTACAAAGTCAAAAGGAATGTGAAAGTAGCAACAGCCAGGGCCATCAGGGGTGTGACAGCCGTGGAGACAAACTGTGTGACAGTCTTCCCCTCTTACCACCTTCTTCCCAGCTCAGTCCAGCCCTCCAACTTCCACGTGAATGAACAAGACAGGAGGGGCACAGCCTGAGCAAACACCCCCTCCTCTTTGGCCGGCTTACTCTAACACAGCCTGCCTTCACTTGCCTCCTGTCTCTGCACTGCCCTTCCCCTGTGATTCCTCTTCTTCCCCCTCCCTTCTGGATCCACTTGACTCCCTCCCTCCCATAGTGACAACTTCTTATAGCCAGGGGGGCACAATGGGATACCCCCCACCTGATCCCCTTCAAAGGAGGACTACTGTCCATGCTGCTCACCCTGCAGCAGAATGCCTCCTAACCCAGGAGGAAAATTCCCCCAGGGAAGGAGGTGCTGTCCCCATGAAGACAGGTGTAGACCTAGCCTATATGTGTCCACTACAGTTAGAATAGACTCCTGGAAGTGGTATCTCCAGGTCAGGTTAGAGACCCACTCAAGTTGGGCTTTGGCTTCAGTATTTGGGCCACATCTGCTAATTGGCTTTGGTTCGATCTTAACCTTTGGGAGACCAAATCACCTCCTTCCACACCATTTATGTTTTTGGCCTTCCTAAAGGGGTGAGCAATCAATGATCGGTGATCACTCATTTATCTTACCACCATAAAAAATGCCGGTAATCCTCAAGGCATGCCATTTTGATTTAGTATTAACGTGTCAATACACCCCTTTTCTGAGGTGGCCCACATACACTGCTGATAAATGAGTGAGTACACAGGTCTAGCCATCTCAACCCAACCCAAGAAGACTCTGAAGAGCCCTGCTTGTGGCAGAGCTCCCCGGGGATTGGCCAAGGCTGTCACTGGCCTACATCATAGCTCAGCTTCTTCCTCTGCCCTCTCTTGCTTCGGCCCCCTCCCGTCTTCAGTGCTGAAGAGCCGACCTTCATAACCGCATGTACATCAACCTCCCTCAGAGCCTACGACAAGCCCTCACAGCCATCTGAATGGTCCTTTGGTCCTGGGTCCTAACCTGCCTTCTAGAATTTGTTTCCACACGGGTACTTTTATCTACGCACGAAGACTATAAGCTTCTTGGAAGTGGAAACTGCCTTACACTTCTTTGCACCCAGACCCCACCCTCCATCTCTGGACTGTGCTCTGAATTAAACTCAAGTACAGGGATCCAAAAGCAATACGTAAAGGGCCTTAAACATTTTATGTCTATGTCACTTGAAAGTCGCAATAGGGGAAATAATATGAACTCTGTTTGCCAAAGAGGATTATGGCAAAAAAGACCAAACATCGGCCTTCCTGGATTATGCAAAGTAGACCACACAAGTGGTAAAAAATAAAAAATCCTTTTTTTACGTGGTTTGTATTTCCCTAGTATCCTCATAACATCGCCCTCTGCACCTTTTGAATCCTCTTTGTGTTCTTTGGGCTGTTTCGAGTTGCATGATGCAGTTATTTAAATTAGCTGAGCTATCAGTCCTCGGAGCATTTAGTACATTAGCAATGCACCAATGGAAACAACGGGTGTAGGTATACTATGGCGACACCTGGTGGTAAGACATGCAATAACTTAATGAACCTCCTTTAACGGTAGAGTCTTGGTTTATTCCTGAAATAAAATTAAACAACATAGAAATTTTATGAACCGTTCCCAGGGTTTAGCAACAGCAAGAAATGGAGTATGTGAGAACATGCGTATGTGTGAACATGAGTGCGTGTGACACAGCTGTGTCGTTTATTCTGCTACTTCCTGTTATTCTGACCATGCACAAGATACTTCACCACTTTGGGCCCTGGAATTCTCATCTACAGAATAGGAAGATTCAATAATCCCTGCTTGGTTCACTTAATATTCACAGTATAATTGTAAAAGTGAAAAGTGTTTTGTGAATTACATATTATGTTGTATTGCTATGTTGGATATTATTATAAATGTTAGCCATTATTATAATAGAGTTCTTTGTTACAAAGTCAGCTCTCGGCTACAGATTTCCTTGCACAGAATTTAATTATCTTTTTTTTTTTTTTTTGGCAGTTTTTGACCGGGCTGGGTTTGAACCTGCCACCTCCGGCATATGGGGCCGGCGCCTTACTCCTTTGAGCCACAGGCGCCACCCCTTTCACAGAATTTTAATATTGCTTGAAGATGAGTTAGGCTGGATTTTGTACCTTAAAATACATCCCTTTTACTTAGGGCTTAATTGCTTAACATTACAGTATGTCCAATGCATGAGGGTCTCATTTGGGACAGAGGTCCTCCACTGGGGGTGATTTTGTCCCCAGAGGATGTTGGGCAATGTTTGGGGACATTTCTGGTTGTCACAACTGGGAACAAGAGTGTTGTCAGTATCTAGCAGGTAAGGTCCAGGGCATAAACAGCCACCCCACAACACAGAATTATCCAACCCAAAGTGTCAACAGTGCAGAGGTTGAGAAACTAGTCTACAGTAAGAGAAGGGAGAAAGTCAGCCTTCTCTTTCCCTACCGTCCTCACTGCCACCATCAACAACCACAGAGCCTGAATAGCAGGTCGTAAATGTGAAATTATCCATCTGATAGTGCAAAAGAGTTCATTGAGTTTACAGGTTGACTTTTATTAAGTAGGCACTATACAGTATTTACTAGGTGAAAGCCAGGTCAACATGGATGCATTGTCGTGTTTTTCCCTCTTCTTTTTACAGGGGAAAATGAACTTGGCATAAATAGAACTTTCGCTAGAGAGATGTCAAAATAAAGACTAGCAGTGGCCATGTCCAGTATCTCATGCTCATAATCCTAGCACTTTGGGAAGTCAAACTGGGATGATCCCTTGAGACCAGCTGGGGAATAGCAAGAACCTCATTCTCTACAAAAAAAATTTTTTTAACTAGCAGATGGCATGCACCTGTAATATCAACTATGAGGGAGGCTGAGGCAGGAGGATTGCTTTATCCCAGGAGTTTGACATCACAATAAACTGTGAGAGCACCACTGCACAGCAGCCAGGCAATGGAACGAGACCCTATCTCAAAATAAATACTGGGTGGCACCTGTGGCTCAAAGGAGTAGGGTACCAGCCCCCACTAGGTACCAGCACCTACCAAAGGTGGCAGGTTCAAACCTGGTCCCAGCCAAAAACTGCAAAAAAAAAAATACATACATAAATAATAATAATAGGCTTGGTGCCTGTGGCTCAAGTAGCTAAGGCTCCAGCCACATACACCTGAGCTGGTGGGTTCGAATCCAGCCCTGGCCCACCAAACAACAATGACGGCTGCAACCAAAAAATAGCCAGGTGTTGTGGCAGACGCCTGTGGTCCCAGCTACTTGGGAGGCTGAGGCAGGAGGCTCGCTTGAGCCCAGGAGTTGGAGGTTGCTGTGAGCTGTGATGCAACAGTACTCTACCCAGGGTGATAGCTTAAGGCTCTGTCTCAAAAAAAAAGAAAAGAAAAGAAAAGAAAAAGAAAGAAAGAAATACATAATACAGAAAAATGCAAAAAAAAAATAAAAGAAATACTTTTAATCATCATATTTGGCGATGTGAGGGAACCAATCTTTAATCTTGAAAACCTTGTAAATAATAAAAAAGAATTAAGCATCATTTTCTGCCTTCCCTATAAAAATTGTACCACTGGGTAATGAAATGGTAGATGAGAGAACGTATCTCTGTTATTGCAACAAATAAATGAAAAAGAAGTGATAGGATCAGAATACTGCCATTTTGTACTTTCCAGTGAATTAATGGACTAGGCATTACTCATCAATGACTGCTAACCTAAGAAGATAGTCAATCAGATGTCTCTGTTTCCTGATTCAAGTTCAGATCATGACCTTGCCAAAGGGACTGTACCTAAGTCCTACCAAACTTTAGGGTCCAACTGCCAAATTGTAGGAAATCCAGAACATGCTGAACTGCACCCGGAATATTTTGTCAGCAACATCCAGACTGGGGGGAACTTCATAAGTCAAAGGATTCAGGTTTTTCAACAGATTGTAAGAATGAGAAATAGAGGGGAAACTGGCAGATTCAGAGACTTAAAATCCTATTGGATTTTTCACATGGAGAACTGTGGAGTCCCAAGTGTTCATATGGGAAAAAAAAAAAAAAAGAAAAACTATAAAGAACCATAGCGAGGAATTGTGTCTTGTCTCGTGCTTTGGGGATTGAGGGAGTGGAAATGGGCCATGGTCAGCCTGGGGCATGTGGAAGATCTCAGTGGCCAGCAAGATTCTATTTGTTGACCTGGATGGTAGTTACAACTGGGTTTGCCTTCATTAAGGCATATATTTGTTCTTGTAATATTTTCTGCACTTGTTTTATTTTCCAATAAAAAGCATAAAAATAATATAAAGAAAGTAGATGGCAGAAATGTGTGGAACCTAAATACACAAAGGGGTTTTGTAAGTTGATTTTTCCACTTTCACAATTAATATTGCGATGGTAATTACTCGTTTTTGGCCACTAGGGTGCGCAATTTGTTGCCCACAGCGTCTCGCGCTACTGCTGGACAAGGGGGAATTTTAAATGCTTCCTCATGCTACCTGCGTGTCAGTACAGAGCAAGATTATTCACAGTTCTTTGATCAATCAATGAGTGACAACACTAACAAATTTTATTTGGAAAGTTAAGGCCAGCATTTATATACATATGTAGATTGAACATACAAGAGATAATACTGTAGCTTTCTCTTCCTTTAAAACAAGTTTTAACTTACCTAGTAAGTTTTTATAATAAAACCTCATAAACCATCAGACCCAAACTTCAGGACTTCATGTGTGGAGAATGGCAGGTGTAAAGTTCTCAGAGTGGCCTTCTATGAAGAGATGATAACCCACCGGTGGAAGGAGAAAAATACACAAGAGCTATTTAGATTCCCCCCACACACACATGTCCTCGGCTCTGGACAGATAGAATCACAGGCAGGAGGTCAGGCTTTGAAGGCTAATGAGGAATGAGAGATGTTCTTTGAAGGGCCCGGACTTTGGAGCCCTGGCGAGGTCAAGGGCGACTACTAATCTAAGAACCATCTTTCCCATGTGCAGCATAGAGAGAGCTTCTGTTCATGCAATTTTAATATGAGCTTACAGTAAGCCAACAGCACCGCATCTCAGGTGAGAAAGAGGCTTTCCAGCAATCATGGATTATCTTTTCTCGAAGGAGAATAGGTGGTACAACTTCTATTACTAAGTCATGGATCTCAAATGCTTTGTATTGCCAAGGAAGTGAAAAGCTTGTGAATCATTCACAGGCTGGGAGTTTTAGAGTCTTTCCACAAGGCTGCACTAAAAAACAGAACAGAAAGTCTTAACTTTGGATCCCCGTTGTTATTTCATTTTGACACCTTTTCAGTGAGCCCAAAACGCTGCTATGGCATTCCTGTATACACAGCGGCATACATTTAAGTGAATTAGAATTATTCATTCTGGCTTTTTGTTGAGCTTTCATGAATTAGTTTGTTAGCAATTCCCTAGAATCACACATCCTTTCTGCTGTACTGCTTGGGTTTTGGTGGTGACAAAGGATGTCGAGATGTTGTAAATAAAGGAAAGAGGAGAAGAGGAACAGGCAGGCCCTGAGGGTTACAGAAAGAAAATCCTTACTGTGGCTCGGCACCTGTAGCTCGAGCAGCTAAGGCGCCAGCCACATACACCTGAGCTGGCAGGTTAGAATCCGGCCCAGGCCCGCCAAACAACAATGACAACTACGACCAAAAAATAGCCGGGCATTGTTGCAGGCACCTGTAGTCCCAAGTACTTGGGAGGCTGAGGCAAGAGGATTGCGTTAGCCAAGGAGTTGGAGGTTGCTGTGAGCTATGATGCCACAGTACTCTACCCAGGGTGACAGCTTGAGGCTCCGTCTCAAAAAAATAAAAAAATAAAACACAGAAAGAAAATCCCCACTGGACACTGTGGGGTTTTGGTAAGCCCTAGTGCTCATAGAAACCCCATACCTCATTTCCAGAACCAAAATCTAGCCTTCCTCCTTCAAGGACACTGCCAGCAACTTGAGGAACACATTTTGTCTTCCCGGGGTCTGTTAAATACCATATGGGGTCCCCAACTTTTAGGTTTCCTCCTGCCCCCACTCCAGCTTCCCATGTGGTTCTTCTCCCATAAATGCAAAGTACAGTACAGCTCTCACTTTTTTTTTTTTTTTTTTTTTTGAGACAGAGCCTCAAGCTGTCCCCCTGGGTAGAGTGCCGTGGCATTACAGCTCACAGCAACCTCCAACTCCTGGGCTCAAGCGAGTCTCTTGCCTCCGCCTCCCAAGTAGCTGGG
>CAUYTI010130820.1:0-28013 GCA_963575145.1 Galago senegalensis
GACAGAGCCTCAAGCTGTCCCCCTGGGTAGAGTGCCGTGGCATTACAGCTCACAGCAACCTCCAACTCCTGGGCTCAAGCAAGTCTCTTGCCTCCGCCTCCCAAGTAGCTGGGACCACAGGCGCCCGCCACAATGCCTGGCTATTTTTTTTTTTGATTGCAGCCGTCATTGTTGTTTGGCGGGTCCGGGCTGGGGATTCAAACCCGCCACCTTAGGTGTATGTGGCTGGCGCCTTAGCTGATTGAGCTATAGGCGCCAAGCCAACTAGTAAGTTTTAAACAGCTTCATATGTAACAACTTAGCAACTAGTTTGCTCTCTTCGTTCCTCATCACAAAGTCAAATTGCTTACTTCAAGATCCATCCCATGAGCCTACTTCCTCTATCGAGTATTAGTGATGACAGTTACAGATTGAGAGCTGACTCTACTAAGTGTATTATATCCCTTTGTGGCATATGATATTTTCCCCACTTTACAATGAGAAAAATCATATGTAGACTAGTTATAAGTTTTTTTTTTGTAACTATTTTCTAGTTTTTCCAAGTTGGTAAGTGAAGGAGTTAGGATTTTGAAAAATAACTAACATTTATTGTGCACTTACTCTGTGCAACAGGCTGTGCTAAACACTTTACAAGATTTATTTCATGTAATTCTTACAACCCAATGAGGTAGGTACCATTATTTCTATTTTAAAGATAAGGAGACCAATGTTCAGAAATCTTAAAAGAATTACCTAGGATGATACTAGCAAGTGGTAGAGTTGGAATTCAAACTCAGATCTCTCTAACACCAAAGTCTGTGCCCTCTAACTTTAACCTGAAGTGACATTTTCTTTACTTTGAATTCCTGTGTCATTTCCATACCTACTACTTTTTTTTTTTGCCCTAGTATATATATATATATATTTTTTTTTCATTTTCTCAGTTAGATTATAAACTCTAGTTAAACCTAAAGTATGCATCTGTTTTGTTTTGTCCCCTGCAAAGGGCCTAACCAAGTGCTGGGTCCATATCTCTCTCTTGATGTATAATTAAAGGATGGGTGAATTGGTGGTAAAATTGTTATTAGAGTACTTTTTGTCAGTAGATCTGGCAATGCTTGGTAGATATCAGAGAAATCTCTCAGAACTTGCTGCTGGAGAAAATTTTTGTTATTCTCAGTAGATGGAGCCAGAATTGTTTTATGGTCCAGATGTAGCTGTTTTATGGTCCAGAATATGTGTACCTTGGGAAATGGTTCATGTACACATGAAAAGAATATTTACTCTGCTACAGTTAGGTGCAGGATGTTGTAACTGTCAATTAATTCTCGAGTGGTTGTTAGGTTGTCCAGATCTTCTATATCCTTAACAATTCATATCTTCTTGTTCTATAGTTACTGAGGGAAGGATGATTATGATCATGGATTTGTCCATTTCTCACTTTAGTTTTATCTGTTTTTACTTTCTGTATTTTGAAGCTCTCTTCTATTAGTTGCCTATACATTTATGCAATTTATGATTAATGATTTATGATTTATGTCTTCCTGATGAATTAACTCTTGTATCATTAAGAAACAGCTCTCTTCATTTCCTGTAATACTTTTTTGCCTGGTAGTCTATTTTGTCTAATATAAACACAGCCATACCAGCTTACTTATGTTTATTGGTTGCATGGTATGTTTTCCTATCCTTTTCTTTTCAATCTATTTATGCCTTTATATTTATAGTGAGTCTCCTGTGAGATTCATTTTTAAAAATCTTGTCTGACAATATCTACCTTTTAATTGGAGTATTTGGTTCATTTACATTTAATATAGTTGATAGTTTATAAGCTTAATATTTGTTTTTCATTTGTCTCTTCTGTTTATTGTTCTGTTCTTCCTTATTTCTTTCTTCTTTTGGGTTACTAAAATGCACAGAGTGCCAAAAAATGTATGTACATTTTAAGAAAAGAAAAAAAAAATATTAAATTTGTAATACTCAAGTCATGTTTGACTTCTGCAATTATAAGAGGTGGTCACTATGACTTGTATTTATTTTTTGTTATAGGTACATATTGAGTATTACACTTTTAATGCAATTTTTTGCTTTCTTAAAATATATATACATTTTTTGGCACCTTCTGTGTACTTTTTAGTATTCCATTTTGTTTTCTTTTTTTTTAATTTCTTAGTTATACCTTATTTAACTTACTTCATTTTTCTTTTGTGTGGCTGCTCTGCGTATTCCTAATTTATCAAAGGCTAAGACAATATTGTACCACTTTACATTTTCTGCTTCACTTTTTATGCTGTAATTTTCACATTCCAACCTTTTCACTTTATATCTTATATTTTATACTCACAAACATAGTAACTTTTATATCTGCACAATTCTATTATACTATTTACCAACTCCTCTCCGTTGTTCTATTGCCATGGCTTTTAATTCTGTATACATTACAAACCCTTTCTAACAATATTACTGTTTTCACTTTAAATACTCAGGTATCTTTAAAAAATTTTTAAAAATATATAATATTTTATATTTACTTGCAATTTCTGGTAGTCTTTTCTTTCTGTAGAATTAAGTTTCCACTTGGTATTATTTCCCTCAGTAAAAGGAATATCCTCCAGCATTCTGTATAGTATGGGTGTACTGGTGACAAATTCTCCCAGCTAACTTTTGTCTAAACATGTCTATTGCATTCTCATTTTTGAAGCCTATTTTGACTGGATATAAATTCTGAGTTGATGTTTTTTCCTTTTATCATTTTAAATATGTTGTTTTGTTGTCTTCTGGTCTCTACTGTTCCTGATGAGAAGCTGCTGGTCATTCTTACAATGTTTCCTTGATGTACAAGGTTTTCTTCTTAGTTTGTGTTTCAGCAGTTTCCTTTACATTTATCTTGTTTTCAGTTTGATGAACTTCTTAGATATATAAGTTAATGTTTTTTATCAAGTTTTGGAATATTGATACTATTTCTTCAAGTATTTTTCCCCATTTATCTGTTTTCTTCTTCTTAGACATTATTACACATATGTTACTAAATTTAGTATTATTTTATGTATTCCTGAAACTCTGTATGTTTTTCTTTAATTTTCTCTAGGTTTTCCTTATTATATATTTTCTTCATTTACATATATACGTGTGTGTAGGTATAGTTTTCACATTCACTTGTTTTTCTATTGTCTCCAATCTGCGGTTGAGCCTATATAGTGAAATTTTAATTTCAGTTATTATATTTTCCAGTTCTAGAATTTTCATTTTTAAAATATTTTCTATTTGTCTGTTGAGATTTCCTATCCATTCACTCATTAAAGCAAATTATTCATTAATTAAAAAATATTCATAATAACTTTAAAGAAATTGTTAGTACAATTTATCTAAGTCTTTTAAAGGTTTATTTCTATTGCATGTTTTCCTTTCTTTGACTATGTTTGGGTCACGCTTTTTTGCTCCTTGGCACATCTAGTAGTTTTTGACTGCACAGTGGACATGGTTATTAATGCAGTGGAGACATTTTGGAATTCTGTTGTATGTCTCTAAAGAGTGTTGATATTTACTTTAGTAGGTAATTTAATTGTTGGTCACTTAGAATTGTGTAAGTTCAGTTTTTTACTTTGCTAATGAGATCAGAAATAAAACCCTAAATGTTTCCCAAGATCCCCTATTTTGATGACACTCAGTGTCAGGGCCCAGGACTGGCCAGGTCTCGGGCCTAGCTTAGGTAGGTATGGACTGCTAAGCTACCTTGCTCAGGAACAGTTTCTCTTAGGTGCTTGAGGGCTATCTACTTTAGCTGGAGAGAGAGAGAGTGTCTTAGAGAGAGTAAAGCAGTCTTCTTAGAACAGATAGATCTTAGTCTTTAGCAGAGCTTGGTAATCTTCAGCAGAGAGATGCTGTGCTGGCGTTCTGCAGGCAGGAAAGGAGACAGAGTCAGAGTAAGCGGGTCTGTGATAGAATGAGCATGCTTCTTGACTGCCGTCTCCTCCAGACTAATATAAGGCTGATCTCGTGCCTCTCAACACCAAACGTGTAGAGACTGTCAATTCACCAATGCTCTCATCTCGCGAGCTCTCGTGCTTGTTAGGAGAGCTAAATCCCTCTCCATGCCCTTTTCACCAAAGTGTTCCATTAATGAGCTATACAAGTATTTCTTATAACTCTCACTCCTCCTAGCCATAGGCTACACAGGCTGCTACAACTCAGACTCCAAACTCTGTCTCTCCCTTGAATTTTATAAAAAAAAACTTTTTTTATTGAAAGAATTATTGCCAAAGTATAATTGACAAAACATAATTATGATGACTTAGAGACTCAGCAGGTTATTGTCTTTAAAATGAACAAAGTGAGCCTATAACCTCAAGGAAAACAACAGTATTTTTCTCTTCTTTTGTCAATGATAAAATTAAACTTTAGAGTGAAAATTAGAATTTTGAAAACTGATATTCATCATGATTTTGACTGCTTCTTAATAATTAAAGGCTTTTCTGGTGACACTGGTCATGATATTAGCAAATACATTACATTTGAAATTACACTATGAAATATGTGAACATTTGGAATGTATTTATAACTCAGTGAATTAGTATTTTCTAAATGATTTGGGCATAACGTTATAAAATCATGCATGGGCAAAAGATCCACTAAAGTGCAAGACACATCTATGGATTTTAATATAAAAGTGTATGAAATTTCAATAATACAGTCTCAGATTCCATATTGAAATTAACCTTTAAGAAACTATCACTTTCAAAGAATATCCAAAATTATTTGAAAAGAGAATAGAATGGTGGTTGCTAGGAGCTGGAGAAAGGAGGCAAAGGGGAGTTGCTGTTCAATGTGAGAAAAATAACATTCTAAGCTCCTCAACTGACTGAATGGACATCCACACTCTGGGCTAAGGGGACTCCAGAGAAACCTCAAAACTGGAATCCTAGTCATGACAGGGTGGGAGGTCAGGCACCCTCATTATAACCCTCCCTCATTAACCACCTTAGATTTTCTTACCTAAGGGTTGGACAGAACCAGCCTTTTGAAAGGACTTGATCCTCTGCTGATTTCAATCAAGTGTCTAATGCTGTGCCTCCTTCTTGTGGCTGCACTACAACTGACCAGCATTCCTTCCTGATAAGAGGCAACTGATCATGGAGAGGTTCTGGCCAGTCTAGGGAGGACGCACATTGAGGGTTTTCATCCATCGCTTCACCTTTGTTCTTTTTCTTTGAGACAGAGTCTCTCTCTGAGTCCTGTCTAGAGTGCTGTGGCATCATAGCTCACAGCAACCCCAAACTCTTGGGCTCAAGAGGTCCTCCTGCCTTCAGCCTCCCGAGTAGCTGTGACAAGTGCCTGTTACTATGCCTGGATGGTTTTTCTATTGTAGTAGAGACGGGGTCTCGGGTCTCACTCTTGCTCAGGCTGGTCTTGGATTCCTGAGCTCAAGAGAGTCACCTGCCTCAGTCCCCCAGAGTGCTAGGATTACAGGCATGAGCCACCATGCTCAGCTCTGCTTCACCTTGTTTTTTTTTTTTTTTTTTTTTAACACAGAATCTCACTTTGTCCTCCTCGGTACAGTGCTGTGGCGTCACAGCTCATAATGACCTCCAACTCTTGGGTTTAAGCGATTCTCTTGCCTCCGCCTCCCGAGTAGCTGGAACTACAGGCATCCACCACACAAACTGCTATTTTTTTGTTGCAGTTTGGCCAGGGCCAGGTTCAAACCTGCCACCCTCAGTATATGGGGCCAGTGCCCTACTCACTGAGCCACAGACGCTGCCCTCTGCTTCACCTTTTGATGTGAGAGGACCAAAAACTCCGCCCCAGACTGCTAATGCTGTCACCATTTTCTGAGTGTGGATGCCGTGAAGCCACATGAAGCTCAGTTGCACTTGCCCAGGTTTCTCCTTTCATAAATATCCATAATCTCCTCATAGCTTATGAAGTATGTCTATCTGGCCACCTTGCTCAGCATCTCAGGGTAAATTCCTCTCCCTGTCCAGTTACTTTCCCTTAAAGTATGTTTCCAGCTTCTGGCCAGAGGCTATTGCCTCCCAGGCTGTTAGAATAGACACCTTATAGCTGCGAAGCATTATGAGAACCAAATTTATGAACCTCACCTTTCTTCAGTTGACAAATGGATATAAAGTTTCTCTCATGCAAGATGAACAAGTTCTAGAGATTTGCTATACAATATCGTGCCTATAGTTAGCAACACTGCATTGTACACTTTAGGATTTTTAAAGAGGGTAGATCTTATGTTAACTGGAAAAAAAATACAAAGAAACACAGTTACCTAAAAAGCCCATTAAAGTACTCCATGCCAACTTTTATTAATTTTTTCCAACTAAAGGACATATCATAACAAACCATTTTTACTTACAACACTTTTGACACTGACTGTGTGGATTTTTCTACACCAACAACCAGCTCTCCAACTTTCTGGATACCACCCAGGTGTTTTACAATTCAATTCAATTCTGATACTAGCTAGTCAGACCTGGGTAGTGTTAGACTCCCCAAGTTCAAGGGCTCAATCTCATGAGACTACGTTACTTCAGATGCCAGTCACAGGTACTAGATTTCTAGGTTACTCACACTTCTGTCCAACTTGGTTACAAATTTGGGGTTCCCATAACTTCTCCTCAGGTTTGATGATTTGCTAGAATCACTCGCAGAACTCAAGCATGCACCTTACTTACCATCACCAGCTTATTATAAAGGAGACACCTCCAGAACAGCCAATGGAATAGATGCATAGGGCAAGGCATGGGGGCAGGTGTACACAGAGCTTCCACACCCTCCCTGGGCACACCACCTCTACCTAGATGTGTCCACCATCTGTAAGCTCTTCAAAACCCTTCATTTATGGGTTCTCATGAAGGTTTCCTCACACAGGAATGACTGATTAAATCATTGGCCACTGGTGATTGGCTTAATCTCTAGCCCCTCTCCCCTTCCAGCCCCTAATCATGCGTTGGTCTTTCTGGTGATCAGCCCCCATCCTGAAGCTGTTCAGGGCCCCATGGAATACAAAAGACACTCTTATCACTCTGGAGATTCCAAGGATTTTAGGAACTATGTGCCAGGAAGTGGGGACAAAGACCAAATATATATTTCTTATTGTATTAGACACAAGTTGGATGTAGAAACAGATATGAGAATCTGCATTCCATATTTTAAACCACAAAGCAAAGAAGCAAAGAAGTAAAAATATAAAACAATAATCTTTTTCTTAGGGTGGAGATTTACTAGGAGCTCATAGCATGGATGTAGAAAAATTTCTCATGCTGAGATTAGGGTATATAAAAGCCTTAAAAACAGTAAAAAAGTTTTTATCTTCTTAGAAGGAAGGAGAGAGAGAGGAGATGGTGTGGCCTCCAAAGAAAGAGGCCATTTTGTGCGTGTGTGTGAACAAACAGGAAGAAAGAGACGCTGTAAGATGATAACAGAAGGTTATAAGAACCTGCTGCACCCACTTCTTTTTTCTTCTTAGCAGCAAGCTGATAACAGAAGTGGCTGCCTTTCCCTTGGAGACAGGCTTATCACTGGGGATGTGATTTTTCCCTTGAAATATGGTCTGGGGCAAGAACTGAGGCCTGAAACTCACACCCCTATCTATCCCATCAAAACCCTTTAGGGCCATAAAAGCAAAATCCTCCAAAGCACTTTGCTCTGTAGGTCTGGTGAATGTAAAGGAGAAAAATTTACATTTCCTTTCTGTTTGTTTATCTCTTTTTAGAGGTTGTGATAACAGAACCCAGATGGGGGTGCCTATTAGAGTGAGAGCTCAGAGGACTGATTTGAGCCTTTACTGAGAGATTGTGGGGTTAGATATTTCACTTTTTACTAATTTTGGGGGGTGGGGAATTGTAGTTATTTTCCTTAAACATATGTTCTTTATGTTGGCATATATGGATTTATTGAATTAATAAGTATCTTTAAATGTCTCAGTTACAATTTTTAATAGGTCAATATTTATAGATTAAAACCACACAAATAAGAGCTGTTTTAGGTCATCTACACTTTTTAACAGTGTACAGAATCCTGAGACCAAAATGTTGGAGGACTTCTGCTTTCAGGGATTTTTTAAAAATTTAATGCTTATTAAGTCATAACTGTATATGTTTATGGGGTACAATGTGATGATCTGATATATAATATGGAACACTTAAAACAAGCTGATTAACATAACCATGACCTCACTTATTTTTCACGGTAAGACTTTCATAATATGCTCTTAGCTGTTCTGAAATGTACCCTTGCATTGTGCACCTTAGCGAGATCCCACCAAATGCCTTCCTTCCTCCCCCACTTGCTCTCCCTACTCTCCCGTCCTTTCTGGACTTTATTTGTGTTTTATCATTTGAATGAATGTGTAAGTGATTATATATTGGTTTCATAATAGGTAATCACAAAAGAACTAAAGTCTTTTTAATGGCTGCATAGTATTCCACAGTATACATATACCACAATTTGCTAATCCATTCACAGGTTAATGGGCCTTTAGGCTGCTTCCACCACTTGGCAACCATGAATTGGGCTTCAGTGAACACTCTGGTTCAAATGTCTTTGTTGTAACAGCCTTTTGGAAAGAGGTATGAAGAATTTCAAGGAACTAAAACTGACCTACAGTTCAATCCTACAATTACATTAGTAGGTATCTACCCAGATGAACGAAAATCATTTTCAGGGATATTCTTGCAGCAGGGGATTTTCGGCTGGATGCCCGAGGTGTTAACAAGATGTTACCAAGGTGTCCGCTGTCAGCGCTAGAAGGAATGTTCCTAACTGCTTCGCTTCCCCTCTCTCTGCCCCATCCTCAGACTGGTTGACTGTGCTAGGGAAGCCTGGGTAGTCTCGCTCTACTCACACCAGAATGGGGTAGTTCTTAAAGCAGAGTTTTGTCTTTCAAGGCATGAAAGCCCTTGAGTTAGAATTCAGAGTGGTATGACTTTCATCTAAATTCCATACCTCATGTTTTGTTCTGCAGTGGGTCTCCAGGGTGAGTAGCGGGAGGTGTCCTAGGGTTCCAGGAAAACCTTCTTGATTTTACTTCCTGATGTCAGGAAATATCCTGCTAAAGTGATGCTTGAGGCTCTGTGTCTTCATTCATGGGGGACTCCTTGCCCTTTAGAGACTTTTCTTTCCCTTAGCATTGCTCTTATCAAATGGAATTGTGATGTCAGGAGCTGTCACCGGCAGCTCACCTCCTGCTCTACAGCTTGCTTCCTAAGTTTTCTGGAATACATTTTTAGGGCTAGTTCTTATTTTCTTTATTCTTGACTAAAGTGTGAGAAGGGCTAGTTATTACTTCCTTTATTCTCGACTAACCTGTGACTTCCAGTGGAAAGGAGTCACATCAGTCTCTGTGCTGTATCCTCTGGCACAGAACCTGGCATGTTGGGACTCCATACCTCTGTTTTGAATAAATGAATAAAGAACTGTGGGCGTATTAGAGGTTAGGAGGAACGTCTTTGGACTGCAATTTATAAGGAACTCTTCTTAGTTATACCAGCTCAATGTTCTCATTAAAAAGCAAGTTTCAAAAGTCCCAATAGTGAAGACTAATGACTGTGAGGGAGTGCTAATGTGCTCTGGTAAAAGGTTGCTTTTGACCTGGAGAAATGCTAAGGAACCTTTCAGACAGAATACTAACAGCTCTGTCTGCACAAATGGCTACTCTAAAACCAAGGGGCCCTACTGTAAAATGCTTTGGGATATATGAAAGCTTTGATGAAGGTGTGTCCCTTCCACAAAAGACACAAAAGATGACATGCCAGATGTGGTCTCACACCACATGAAAAACTTCTGTAGGAAGAAGTATCCACACATGAAAACCTTCTTGTCAGTCTACACATTTCTTTCATTAGGGTTTATTGTGGTATTGACAGTTCATTCATAAGCATCTATTCAGCACCACAGAGGTGTTATTGGGGATATAAAACACTGAGCAGGCACGGCCTTCGTTCTGCAGGAGCCTGGTGGGGAGCTGGGGACACAAGTCCCAGGCACAGGGTGGCTCAAACAGAAACTGTGGAACTAGGGCACAGCAGTTGGCGCTGTCGACAAAGGCAACATTCTATGGCCAAAGTCGAAGGGGACAGGGAGGCTGGGTCAACATTATGGGGAATATTTCCAGAAAAGCTACATTTTGATATGTACCTTGAAAGAGCTAAAAGTGACAGAGAGAAGATAAATGATAAGATCTGAGGAAAGGAGTGTTGGGGAAAAGAATAAAAGCATGAAACACTACAGTGAAACTGACCAAACATTTGTTTGGCTAGCACACAGGCAGCATGGCAGGGAAGAGGAGATTGAAGAGCCACAGGCCTTAAGGAGGTGCGGGCTGCAAGGAATCCAGGCGCTGTTGGAGAGTCTTGGCCAACGGTCCCCAACTTTTTAAAGGCTGAAACCAGATATTTTGGGGGAGTGAGAGTGGGAAGGGGAGGTGGTGGCGGCAGGTGGAGCTCAGGCAGTGATGCCTGCAGTGGGGAGCAGCCGGCCGGTGAGGACAAATGAGGCTGCTCTGTCTCCGGCAGCCTACCACCTGCTCTGCAGCTGCTTCTTAAGTTTTCTGGAATACACTTTTCCACAGCAGTGTGGGCGTGACATGGGGGCACAGGGTGGGGAAAGCAGAGCTTTGTGGGGCTCCAACAGGCTTTGGAGTGGTACCCGTCTGTGGCCTGGGGTTGGGGACTGTGGGTCTTGACTATAAACTGAGGTATTTAGATTAAATATAACAAGTAACTGGGAGGCACTAAGTGGAAATCTTCCATGTGAAAAATAGAGTTTGAGAAGGGATTTCCTGGCAAAGACAGACAAATGGGCAAAGCTTGGGATTGCTGGAGGTTGGAGACCAACTTGGAAGCTGTAATCATTTTATAGCAGTGCTTTCCCAAAGAAATATAATGTAATCAGCTCAGGGCCTATAGCTCAAGCAGCTAAAGCGCCAGCCACATACACCAGAGCTGGCGGCTTCGAATCCAGCCTGGGCCTGGCAAACAACAATGACAACTACAACCAAAAAATAACCGGGCATTATGGCGGGTACCTGTAGTCCCAACTACTTGGAAGGCTGAGGCAAGAGAATCACTTAAGCTCAGGAGTTGGAGGTTGCTATGAGCTGTGATACCATGGCACTCTACCCAGGGCAACAGCTTGAGGCTCTGTCTCAAAAAAAAAAAAAAAAAAGAAATACAATGCAATCGTTTTTGTAATGGTGAATTTTCTCATAATAAAGGTTGAAATACTAAAGAAGAAAACATGAAATTAGTTTAAATAACATTTATTATTGTACCCCAATTTTATCCTTCCTTATATTTAAAAAATATGACAGTTAAACATATAATCAATATACAATTATTAATCAAATATTTTATAGCTTTTTTATACTAAATATTTGATCACACTGTGTATTTACACTTACTTCTCATGTCAACTGAGATATTAAATTTTCATTGGAAATACTTGATCTGTGGTTGTATAGTATTGGATACAATTTACAGTTGAAAATGTAGATTTACATATTTAGGTTGCTCTAAACATACTGAAACATTTCCCAATAACTGAACTGTGAAAGTTATTAAATTTAAATTAATTAAAATTAAAGAAAAAAATGCAGTTCCTCCATCATACCAGCCATATGGTAAGTGCTCATTTAGCCTCCTGTGGCCAGAGGCTTCTAACTGGGTGGATGATTCGGGTGTAGAAGCAGGCCCTGGGGTCCTAGCTAGTAATAGCAGATTACATGGAGGAAATTTCCAACCAGAGTTGCGCTTATCTTGATGCACTGAAGAGCAGAGGGAATACATTGATTTCTTTGTTCAGAGAGAAGGAAAACTGACCGTCCACAGGCTAGCTCCCTAAAATCCTTGAGGGCAGGGATACAGAATTCTGTTCACTTTGTTTTAATCCTTACCTGGCAGGGAGCCTGATGCATGGTTAGTGCTTGTTAGATACTGACTGACTTAAGGAAGCCACTTTAACTTAACTCTCAAATTCCTTTCAGCCTTGTCATGATACAATGGTTGGTTCATATTTCTCTCTCTCTTTTTAAGATTGGGCCTTGCTCTTGTCACCGAAGCTGGAGTAAAGTGATGCAATCATAGCTCACTACCGTCTTGAACTTCCGGATGGAAGGACGGCCTTGCTGAAATAACAGAACAAAATCTAACTCCACAATTTTTCCGTAATAGCTAAGATCAATCCTTTGAGCTCTCGTACCATCAGGCACCCCACAGGGGTTCTGTTTTCACATCTGAAAGTTGCTGAACAGATGGTAAAGAAATGTAAATTTTTCTCTTTTAAAACTGCCTTTGAGAGTCTGCTTTATAGGCTTGAAGAGTTCCCACGTGGACAGCAGGGGGTGTGAGCTTCAGGCCTCAGTTCTTGCCCCAAACCATTTCTCAAGGGGAAATCACATCTTCAGCCTGTCTCCAAGGAAAAGAAGCCACTTCTGTTGTCAGCCTGCTGCTAAGAAAAAAGAGAAGCCTGGACGCAGCTGCTTCTGGTACCAACTGACAGCAATCGCTATTTTTTTCCTTTCTCTTTGTCCTGCTAAAGTCAGTGGCCTCTGTGCGGGCACTTTCTGTCCCCTTTGGGTGCCATGCTGTGTTGTCTCTCCTCTCTCTTTTCCCTTTATTGCCCCTCCCTCTCTTCCTCTCTCCTTTTCCCCACCTCTTTGTTTCTCTCCTTTTAAGAAGAAAAAATAAACATTTTTACTTTTATATATCCTAATCTCTATGTGAGAAATTTTCCTCCATCCACATTGTGAGCTTCTCCTGAGTCTCCACCCTAACGCTGGGCTCAAATGATCCTCCTGCTTTGGCCTCCCAAAGTACTGAGATTACAGGCAGGGGCAGCTGCGCCTGGCCTTGTATGAAAGTACATGTTTACCTTGCAGTCACTCAGCATCTGCTTGCAGAGAGAGAACATGAAAGTCTATCTGATTTCAGAGCTTCTGCCCACCTCCCAGGGGCTTTACATTAGTGAATGTGCAGAGATTCAGAAAGGCAGGCAGGCAGAGCAGAACTGGAGCTGGGTGTCCTCTCCTTTTTTTCTCTTCTAGCCCTTTTTTCCCTTCTTGTGTTATGATTAATCTCTGCAATGAATGCAGAAAGTTGTCCCACAGCTTTCTAAAAATCTGAAAGCTTCTATCTCATCCTATTAATTCTGCAGAGAGCCTTGCCATAGCTATGTGAGAGGGCACTGGTAAGACCATGACCTGCAGAAGGTCCCTCTGACTCCCAGTGACTATAAAGAGTAGGTGGGTGGCCCTGACACTTCTGCCAAGTCATTGCAATCACTGTTATGCCCAGTTAAATGATGGTCCTATACCTGGGACCAGCTCTTGGCCCTCACTAACTGTTTCCACATAGTCCTCATGTGTGACATATATATATTTTTAATAGTATTTTTGGAGTTTTATTAAAGCACAGGTTTGTATTTACAGAATAATTGCACAGGTGGCCCACAGAATTCCATAAACTCACCTCTCTGCACCCTCACCCCCAGCACACAGTATCCTCCATTAGTATCTTGCATCAGTGTGATACAAGTTTGATTAGTTTGTTAAAACTAATACACTGGTATTAATACATTATTACGTATAGATAAAGTCCATAGTTTACGTTAGGCATTACATGGCGTGTTGTACAATCGTGTGGCTTTTGGCGAATGCATAATTTTTCACTATTACAATCTCATACAGAAAGTTTCCACCACCTGAAACTCTCAGTGCTACATTTATTCAAGAAACTAAAAGGACAGTTACATTTCATGACAGGTAAAAATTACATGAAACTCAAATTGCAGTGTCTATAAATGAAGTGTCATTGGTACTCACACCCAATTGCTTACACATTGTGCTCTATGATAGAACTGAATAGTTGCAACAGGCACCACCTGGCCTGCAAAACTGGAAATATCTACTGTCTGGCCCTTAACAAAAAAGTTTGCTGATCCTTAGTCTAGACTATAAGTTCTGGAAAGTTCTAGTTGTCATCTCTCAGCCGTTGGGAAGGGGATTTGAGCGTAGCAGGCTTCTACTCCAACCTGATTGATTTAAAATAATTGTGTCTTCTGTGAAATGTTAGCAATTATTTCCATATCCAGCTTTCTCCTGGGTGCCCTGACACTTCTGCCAAGTCATTGCAATTAGAATGTGATAATGCTTTCTATTTTTATTTATTTATTTATTTTTGAGACAGAGTCTCACTTTGTCACCTTTGGTAGAATGCCTTTGCATCACAGCTCATAGCAACCTCAAACTCTTGGGCTTAAGCAATTCTCTTGCCTCAGCCTCCCAAGTAGCTGGCCTACAGGTGCCCACCACAACGCCTGGCTATTTTTTGGTTATAGTTGTCATTGTTTGGCAGGCCTGGGTTGGATTCTAACCCACTAGTACAGGTTTATAAGAATACATTTACATACATTGTTGAAACTTTGAATTACTTGATAAAGGTTGTATTTAGTATTTTGTCTTTCTTCTTCATACTCAGTTATATTCACAAAATGAGTAATTCCAGAATAGTTCAGACTGAAATGTACAGAAACCACATATATACTCGCATGAATCTTTACTAAAGGCTTCTTCGAACCCCTTTCAAATGACAATATAATCAGTAACATATCATTTAAAATAGAAGTCTTGACACAAGGCTTATTTTTCTAACTCCCAGGTATTAGACTTTAATTGAAGAGATAAAGTTTCTTGTATATTATTTCCCATTTGTTTTTATAATTTAGGGTTCTGTTTTGATTTCTTAGAGAATAATTTATGACAATTTTGTTTTTTAAAACAAATTTTGGATAAAACAAATTATTAGCTGTGGTGTTAAGACATCTAAATTGAATGCTAGAAGTAAGGTAAAAACGAAATGTTGAATCAGCACTAGTTAGGTTAGAAAAGCTTAGTCATCAGGATAGAATTTGTGACCACTATTAAACATACATAGGGAGAAGGCTGGCACGGTGGCACCTGTAATCCTAGTACTCTGGGAGGCCCAGGCGGTTGGATCACTGGAGCTCAGGAATTCGAGACCAGCCTGAGCAAGAATGAGACCTGTCTCTACTAAGAAATAGAACAACTAACCAGGCATAGTGGTGGGAGCCTATCGTCCCAGTTACTTGGAAGGCTGAGGCAGGAGAATGGCTTGAGCCCAGGAGTTTGAGGTTTCTGTGAACTGTTTAGCCATGGAATGCTACCCAGGGTGATAGAGTAAGACTCTGTCTCAAAATATATATCTATAAAACATATAAAATTATATATTTATATAAAAATATACAAATACATATTTAGGGAAAAGAGTACATATACGGCACAGAGTAAATGATAAATCAATTTCATTTTTCTCAAGATGTTTATTGTAGGTTAAGTTAAATTAAATTAATGCCTAAATTAAAATAGGCATTATCTTATGCATGGTGGCTCACACCTGTAATCCTAGTACTCCAGGAGGCCGAGGCAGGTGGATCACTTAAGCTTAAGAGTTTGAGACCAGCCTGAGCAAGAGTGAGGCTCCCATCTCTATTAAAAATAGAAAATCTAGTTGGGTATCATGGCAGGTGCCTATAATCCCAGCTACTCAGCAAGCTGAGGCAAGAGAATATCTTGAGCCCAAGAATTTGAGGTTGCTGTGAGCGCTGACATCATGGCACTCTACCCAAGAAGACCACAGAGTGAAACTCTGTCTCAAAAAAAAAAAAAGGTGGAGCTGGAAAATGTTCTTCTTAGCAAAGTATCACAAGAATGGAAGAAAAAGTATCCAATGTACACAGCCCTATTATGAAACTATACGAAAGCTATAACCTAATTGTAGCCTAAGAATATAGGGAGGGGGAAGGGGTGGAGGGAGGGTGATTGGAGGGATCACTTCTGTGGTTTATCTTACAAGGGTACAAGTGAATCTTTCTAAGAGTAGAATATAAACGTCTTAACACAATAACTAAGAAAATGATATAAAAGCTATGTTAACTGGTTTGATGAAAATATGTCAAATTGTATATGAAAACACCACACTGTATCCCATGATTACATTAATGTACACAGCTATCATTTAATAAAAAAAAAAAAGGCTTTTCTTGGCTGGTATCACAGGCCTTCTCCATGGGTCATCTCAACTGGGACACACTAAGGTGCCTCCTGGCTCAGGGAAATCTCAGCTGAGCTTCCAGAGGGTTAGCTCATCCTGCCTCTCCTCTTCAACATGCTCAGAAATGGGACAAATGTGACATATTCTTGGTTTTTCTAACAAAATTGAGAGAGAAAGATGAGAGAACAAGAGGACAGAAGGAAAGAATGAAGGGAGGCAGGAAGGAGCAGGCCAGCTGAGTTCATTGAGCCAGAAATTGCCAGACTGTCTGGAGATTGAACTCACTGAGTAGCTGCTCAGCCCCAAGATCAACCCTTCCCATAAATCTGGTATGGGCTCCAGGCTGTGTACATAGTAATTTAGAACTGTCTCTTGTCAGATTTGGACTGTGGGCACTGGGCCAATTCTTAGCCATGTTTGAAACAGTCCAATTCTGATTTTAATTTCTTCCCACCTCCTCTGACTGCATGCAAATTCCTATTTTTCTTTAAACTCAGCTCAAATGCCAACTCTTCTGTGATTCCCTGATTTCAAAGCTCACCCTAGGCCTTTGATACCCTTCTCGACTGACACTCTGGGCCATGAAGCTCTAATAACTCTTCCACTGCCCATCTTCTCTCCTTTGATAAGCCAGGCTGGCCTCTTCCCCTCTCCTCAGGGAGAAAGGTGCTGACCAGATTATCTGATTAATGCATCCACTCTTAGGTACTGTGGGGAGGATATACGAGGGGTTTCAGATAACAACACTGGATGGAAGGGGTCTGCCTCAGTCGAGAGAAGCAGTGGGAAGGGAAGCAGTCACATTCCTGCCCTGCTGGGCAGCCACGTACATTCTCACATGAAAATCAATTTCGCAAAGACAGGATTCTTTCCCAGCGGGGTCTCGCCCAGACCACACAGAGCAACAATACATTTGTACTATGGCTATGCACATTAAGGGTGAGGGAGGTCTCTAAACACTGTAGCTCTCACCTTAGTGAATGTGGGGATGAGGTAGCTCTGTGTGTGTGTATGTGTGTGCGCCCGTGTAAGTGTGTATACACACTCAAACAGTCAGAGGTGTGTTCCAAATTTTGTGGGCTGAAGCAGAAGGATTAATGGGCTTATATATTTTGTAAAAGATTCTTTGCTATTTCTAAATTCTGTTCTGACTGCCTTAAAACATGATCAGATCTGTTTCTCTCATTCATTCATACAGTGAATAGGTCACAGTGTGCTGCCCAGCAGAGATGAACAGAACAGCCCCTACTCTCTAGGTACCTATGGCCCTGCCTGCTTCCACCTTAACTATTTATGAGTTTGTTCAATCCTCTCCAGTCCTGCCTCTACCCCATTCCTATCCAGGGAGGACTCTGAAACATGCTCTCCCCTGCCTTGTAAATTAATAAACCTTTTGGAGGGAATAGTTTTAGGTTTATAGAAAAATTGGGCAAAAAGTATAGAGTTCCTGGGGTGGTGCCTGTGGTTCAAAAGAGTAGGGTGCCGGCTCCATGTGCCAGAGTTGGCAGGTTCAAACCCAGCCCTGGCCAAAAAAAAAAAAAAAAGTACAGAGTTCCCATATACTCCTTCATTCTCTACCCAGCTTCTCCTATTATAAATATGTCACATTAGTGTGGCACATTTGTTGTAAGTGATGAGTCACTATTGATGCATTATTATTAACTAAAGCCTACAGTTTACATTAAACTTCATTCTTTATACTGCACATTCTGTGGGTTTTGTCAAATGTGTAACATATTCACCCATACAGGAGCATACAGAATGTGTCACTGCCTTAGAAATTTGTCTGCAGTCCCTTTGTTCTCTGGCTCTGCCTCTATGCCTCCTCTGCCCACTCAATAATAAGGTTCTCCTCATTTGGATTGAAATCAAAGTCTAGCATATATGTAGGTTACTTCGCCCCACCCTGGGATCTTGGCTGACTTGTCACCCAGACACCAAACTTGACAAGAAATCCACCCTGTCTACCCAGTGGAAAGTTCCAAGAGGAGATGAGGAGCCGTGTCTCTAGGTTCAGAAAGTTACAAAGAAATCTAGCCCACTAACAGGGCAATTTACTTTCCTGCTGAGTTGCCTCAGGGAATTTCCCAAGAAATGCCTGGATTTTAGAAATGGCCTTTCTTTAATCTTCATGACTCATTGTACCTGAATGAGCCCAAGTCCTTTAATGGAGCGTTTTGCGATTATAATTTTAGTGGTGCTACGTTGTGTTTAAGAAATTAATGACTTATGGATGTGCAGGGTACATGAGGCAATGCAGGGGCCAGTTTGGTGAGCACCAAAGCTGAGACGTCAACCTGACTTAGAAGCCGCACGTTTCCCAGCCAGGCCACACTCACTGCCGAATGTTGGGCACTGGGAAACCTGTGAACCCCACAGATTTATTTTATCTTTTTAATTTTATTATTTTGTCTTTAAAGTCATTCTTCTGGGAAAGCAGCAGCAAGGCAGGTGGCAGTCATTTCAGTGTGCAAGACAGTATCTGAATTTGCTAGCCAGAGGTTCTTCTGGGGATGTGAGGGTGAAGCCCTCCTCAGATGGCATTGGTGTTGGGAAGGCAAGAATAAAGTGAGATTCCTGGTGGTCTGCAGGGCTCTCTTGGTGGTGCTCAAGGAGCCCAGCACTGTCTTTGTCTTCTCTTCCAAGAGCTCTTGTGATGGTGCTCCTCCCCCATCCCAGACCCCAGTGACTACAATCTGATCCCCTCTGGGTGCCTATTCTCTACCCCCAAACATCAGCAACCCTACCACCCCAACTCTCAGCAGCAGGTACTACCCCCATCATGCAACTCGTCAGACCAATTGCAACTGTCTCCTTACATGCCCACTGGATGATAAGCTCCTTACTCATTAAGGTCTTCTCAGCCCTTATAGCAAAGCTGGGCAAAGAACACAGGGAAGTTGAATGAATGACTAGGCTGAATCGTCACCGTAGCTCTTTATCTCCATCAGTGGCACCCTGTGTTGTAAAACAGAAGTCTCACACTATTCTCCCTTTTTTCCCCTTTAGCATGTGCTCATTCTAGTTGGTCTCCAAGTCCTATCAATTTTAATCTTCTGAAATCTTCCTCATTTCTGGTTCCCTATCTAGGTTGTAAGTCTGACGATTTTATGTTAGGGTTGGAGGATAAGTTACAGGATGTCTTCAGAGAAACAGCCAATAATTATTCTTTCTTTTTTTTTTTTTTTTTTGCAGTTTTTGGCCAGGGCTGGGTTTGAACCCACCACCTCCGGCATATGGGGCCAGTGCCCTACTCCTTTGAGCCACAGGTGCCACCCCAGCTAATAATTTTTTAGTATAAATATGTCCCAAATATTGCATGGGACATACTTCTGCTGAAAAATTATTTGGTTATTTACTGAATTTTGAATGTAATTGCACAGTCCTATATTTTAAAAAATTACAAAATTATGTAACATAAAATTTACTTCTTAAATCATTTTTAAGTGTACACTTCAGTGGCACTAAGTACATTCACAATGCTAAGTAACTATAAGCAATATCCTTTCACAAATGTTTTCATCATTCTAAACAGAAACTCTGTACGCATTAAAAAGAGTGAACTTCTCACTCTGCTCTCTTTCCATCCTCTACTCACATCTGCTATGTTTTCTGTCTATATGAGTTTGCCTCTTCCAGGTACTTTATATAAATTCAGTCACATGGTATCTGTCCTTTTGTGTCTGGCTGATTTAATTTAGCATAATGTTTTCAAGGTTCATTTATATATCAGAATTTTATTCCTTTTAAAGCCTGAATAATAAATATCCCATTATATAATGTATATACCACATTTTCTTTATTCATTCATCTATTTGTGGACATTTGGAGTATTTACATCATTTGACTATTGTGAATACGGCTGCAATGATTATTGGCATACAAGTATCTGAGTTCCTGCTTTCAATTTCTTTGCTTCTATGACAAATATATTTTACTTTAAATCAGGAAAATGGCAGCCATTATTAATCTCCTGTCCAGACAAAATACTTAACAAAAGAGATAAAAGATTGCTAAAAGGAGAACAACAAATCACCGATGAAAGAACTCACCGATGATACAAATGGCAAAATATCTCCTGCTCATGGATTGGTAGAATCAACATCATTAAATGTCTAGCCTGCCCAAAGTGATTTACAAATTCAATGCAATCCCCATCAAAATTTCAGCATTACATTTCACAGATCTAGGAAAAAATAATCCTAAGCTTCATTTGGAACCAACAAAGATTATAAACAGCCAAAACAACCTTAAGCAAAAAAGAACAAATCTGGAGGCATATTATCAGACTTCAAACTATACTACAAAGCTATAGTAACCAAAGCAGCATGGTACTGGTATAAAAATAGAGACATAGACAAATGCAATGGAATAAAGAACCCCCAAATAAAACCATCTACCTACAACCAACTGATCTTTGACAAATCAGATAACAATATACACTGGGGGAAAAGAAGCCCTAGTCAGTAAATGGTGCTGGGAAAGTTGGATAGGCACAGACAGAAAAATGAAATAGAACCCCTACCTCTTCACCATATAAAAAAATTAATTCAAGATGGAAAAAGACTCAAATGTAAGACATGAAACCACACAAATTTTAGAAGAAAACATAGGGAAAACTCTCCTAGATATTGGCCTGAGCAAAGAATTTATGAGTAAGACCCCAAAGGCAAATATAGCAACAACAACAACAAAGTAAACAAATGGGACTTAATAAATTAAAATCTTCTGCATAACAAAGGACACAATCAGTAGAGTGAATTGACAACCCACCAGATGGGAGAAAATATTTACAAACTATGCTCCAATGAAGAACTAATATCTGGAGTCTACAAAGAACTCAAACAAATCATCAAGGAAAAAACAAACAACCACATAAAGAAGTGGGCAAAAGACATGATCAGAAATTTTTTGAAAGAGATAGACAAATGGCCAACAAACATATGAAAGAATACTCTGCCTCAGGGAAATGCAAATTAAAACCACAATGATATACCACCTTACCCTGTAAAAATGGCCACTATTAAAAAGTTGAAAAAAGCCAACAGGTGCTGGTGTGGCTGTAGAGAGAAAGGAGCACTTATATACTGTTGGTGGGATTCCAAATTAGTACAATCTCTATGGCAAATGGTGTGGAGAGTCCTCAAAATATAAATGGGACTTAATAAAATTAACTGTAGAACTATTACTCAATCCAGCAATCCCACTGCTGGGTATCTACCCAAAGGGAATGAAATCATTTAATAAAAAAGGCAACTGCATTCAAATATTTATTGCAGCACAATTCACAATAGCAAAGATGTGGAATCAAACTTCAATTCATCAGTGAATAAAGAAAATGTGATACTACATGGAGTACTACTCAGCCACGAAAAGGAATGAAATAATGTCATTTGCAACAATGCGAAGGAACTAGAAACTATTATACTGAGTGAAGTATCTCAGGAATGTAAAAACAAGCACCACATGTTCTCACTAATAAGTGGGAGATAGAAGATGGGTACACATGTGAACGAAGTGATATAAAGGACAAGCGAGAGCAAGAAGGAGGGAAGATGAGAGGGGCTGTGGGGCATAAAACCTGCCCACCGGGTATAAAGTGCACTATTGTGGTGATGAGCACACCAATAGTGCTGACTTGGGCATTATAGAAAGTATCCGTGTAACAAAAACACTTGTACCCCTTCAATTAATATTTTGAAATTAAAAAATTTTTAAATTTTTAAAAGATAAAATAGATGTTAATAGTTTGCCATACAATCATCCCCCTTTACCTGCAGAAGTTACATTTTAAGACCTCAATGCCTGAAACTGTGGCTAGTAGCCTACAAATACTATGAATTTTCCTCTACATAGTTACCTAAAATAAAGTTCAATTTATAAGTCAGGCACAGTAAGAGATTATCAGCGATCTCTAACTTCCCTATTTACTCAATGCACTTTCCAAGATCCCGTGTCAGCTCCCTCGTTCCTTTTATGTCCTGTGATCTCCCTTTCCCCTCCTTCCCTCCACGTTCCCCATTCTGTTCCCTTCTCAGCTATTGGAAACGGGTCATAGAAACAAGTAATCTCCTACCAATAATGCATTTCTTAATCCGAATCTTTGATGTCATTGAATCTGATAAGGAAAGAAATCTCTTCCCAGAAGAATTTTAATGATGTTATAATTTTATTTATTGCCATGGGTTTCATTTTAACAAACACCAAACTTATAGAAATTTACCAGCCAATAATTTTCATCACAGGAAGTGACTTTCAGTATGTGCTAATATTCACTTGAGTATCTCAGAATATACTCGTGGTTATTACAAGAAAACTCTCATAGCATGGATAAACCTAGAGGACTTTATAATAAATGAAATAAGCATGTCATAGAAGGAGAAATAATGCATGACCTTGTTTATATGAGATATCAAAACAGTTGCACTCATCGAAATAGAGAGAGGAGTGCTGGTTCCCAGGGGCTAAGGGAAAAGGGAAACAGAAAGTGCTTTTCAGTGGGGTTAAAGTTCCAGATATACAAGATTACTGAAGACGTTCTAGAGATCTACGGGACATCAAATGCCCACAGTTAACCACACTGTATATTGTGTATGCCCTTAAAGATTTGTTAAGAGCATAGATCTCATGTTAAATGTTCTTAGAAGCACAGGGCTCTGTGGACTTAGGGTCATTTTGTGGTTTAGTTTCATTCCTGTCTGTAAGTGTATGATAAAGTCATAATTCAAGTCTCAGAAGGAACAGATGCTCTAGAGCAGTGGTTCTCAACATTCCTAATGCCGTGATGTATTTTCATTGTTACAAAGGGGTCGCCACCCACAGGTTGAGAATCACTGCTCTAGAGCCACAAATATCAGCTACATTTATAATTTTAAGTCTTCTAGTAGTTACATTAAATAAATTAAAAAAACAGGTAATGTTAATTTTGTTAGTATTTTTTCTTTAACACAATAAAGCTAAAATATTATCATTTCCTTATGTAATCAGTATAAAATTATCAAGATATTTTATATCCGCTTTTCATGCTGGGCCTTTGGACTTTACACTCACAGCCCATCTCAACTCAGACTCGCCACATTTCCTGTGTTCTGTAGCCACCTGTGATCAGTGGTGACCTTATTGGACACAACAGCTCTACAGCCTGCCTTTCTAGAATCCACAGAGGAGCTATGGTCAAGAATCTTAGAAACCGAAGCTCAGACCTCAGACATTTCCTAGCTACTTTTTTGGCTTGTTTTAATGACATTTATTTGATGACATGTAATACACAGGCAGAGAAGAGCACAAATCAGGAGTGTGCAGCTTGAATTTTCACAAATATTCTTGTCTAATCAGTTCTGAGATGAAGAAACAGAATATTCCTCAAAGCTCGCAAGAGTCTCTCAAGTTCACTCCTGGTTCATTCCATTCTCTTCCCATTGGTGTCTATCATGTCTCCTAATATGATAGATTTGTTTCCTCTTCCCATAGGGTGACCATCCTGTCTCATAACACTATAAATTTGTTTCCTCTTCCCATAGGGTGACCATCCAGTCTCCTGATGCTATAGATATATTTCCTCCTCCCATAGGGTGACCATCTTGTCTCCTAATATGATAGATTTGTTTCCTCTTCCCATAGGGTGACCATCCTGTCTCCTAACACTATAAATTTGTTTCCTCTTCCCATAGGGTGACCATCCAGTCTCCTGATGCTATAGATTTATTTCCTCCTCCCGTAGGGTGACCATCTTGTCTCCTAACACTATAGATTTATTTCCTCCTCCCACTAGGGTGCCATCTCTTAACACCGTAGAGTTGCTTCACTTGTTTGTGAGCCTTCTGTAATGAGAACTTACACTCCGTTTTGTTGCTGGGTTTTCTGTGCTCAACATTATACTGTTGCTGAACATGTTCTATTACCTTGACACATTTTGTCATATGACTACCTCTGCCTTTTACCCACAGTGTAGTTCAAGAGCATTTGGGTTATTTCTGGTATGCTAAGAATTTTTTTTTTTGAGACAGTCTCACTCTGTTGCCCCAGTCTAGAGTGCAGTAGCATCATCATAGCTCATAGTAACCTCAAATTTCTGGGTTCAAGCAATCCTCCTGCCTTAGCCTCCTAAGTAGCTGGGACTACAGACTCCTGCCAAGATGCCCAGCTAATTTTTCTGTTTTTAGTAGAGATGGAATCTTGCTTTGGCTGGGGCTGGTCTTGATCTCCTGAGCCTCCCCCACTACCTGGCCTTGCTATGAATATTCTTATGTGTGACTTTTGGGGACATAGGGATGTGTTTCTGTTGAGTATATCTTGATTGCTTTCATGATGAAAGCCGCTGTCAGTTCTTTCTTTTCCCTCAGTGTTTAAAACTGCCGAGTTAGTCTTTATTAAAGTGATGGCAGCAACATTCATCATAGTTTTTATAGACAGTGATTATGTCTGTCACGTCCTATATCTCTTCTTTCTGTTTTATAAGTAGTCAACTTTTTAGAAATTTATCAATTTTATTTAAAAGGAATTGCTGACAAAGATTCACAGTAATAATTTGAATGAGTAAGAAAATATAGTTAACCCTACTGTAACACTATTAAAATAATTCTAGGACATAGGTTTATTTAACAGAACAAAGCTCTTAGATGCTGTCATTTATGTGAAAACTGTGTTTTACTTTTATAAGTACCCAGTGATTTAATTAACAATATTCAATCACTTCTTTTCTTTCCCAAATATAGTAGAACCTTTGTAAGTTGACCACCCAGGGAACTGTAACAAACTGGTCAGCATAAGGAATGAGGCCTACGGTTCTGATACATATATGTGATGCATGTCTGGGCTATGAAAATTAGGTCAACTTAAGGAGGTGGTCAATGTAGGGAGGTGGTCCTCTATGGAGGTTCTACTTTATATAAAAAAATAAAATACCAATTAAAAATTAACATATCTTTTCTTTAAATGTTTTTATAGATGCAATTTCAATATTTTCATTCAATAGTGGTGTGGTTTAAGAGACTTTTTTTCATTCCCACGTTAAGCAACAATCCACCGAAAGAGAACTCATCATCTATAGACCCATAATGCAAATAACGAGTTCAGAAATGCAGCAACCGGTGTTTCTAAAATGCAAAGCAGATAAAATTCTTATAAGGTACGTGCCAAGAGCTCTATTAAGCAGATGGACACAGAACCAGAACATTTGACGATTTTAGTGGAGAAGTCAATGAACTCCAGATGCTTCCAAATGAACTTGAACTCTACTTTTCCAGAGCTTTGCATTCTGCTTTTCCAGTTTCACTAATGACACAAATATGATTCAATTCTGAATATTATCAATGAAACATTCATTATGCTCAGGGTATATCATGAAACAAACTTGTCTGGAATTTCAAATCCACCCAAGTCTGGCCATGACCAATACTTTTGTGGGGTCTGTTTGCCAGCAAGCTGGTGACCTTGGCCATCGTTGGATTATACTGCTTGAATAAGGGACCCAAGGCTTGCATTATTTTGCCAATGTCACTTGTCCAGTCAAGCCAATCTTTTCAGTTCAAGATGGGAGAGCATTGCCACCACTTACTTCAACCCCCTGCTGACTGGTTATTACAGTAGCTCTTCAGTCTGATAAAACCTATAGTCACAGAAGTGGATCTATCATTATTTCTAGTCAGTGCTTTGAGGTAATCCAGTAGGTCAGCAAAAAATTTACAGCCCCTTGGAGCACACAGAGGGCTACAGTGTGAGGGACTTCTATCTCCTTCATCACATCTTCAGCAAGATGCTTGGTCCTGTCCATAATTAGTCTATGAGAGATAAACACCTTTCCAAATATTTACCATATGATAAGGTGTACAAAATGAACCTAGATCATAACCTAGTTCTTCATCACTAATGCTTTGGAGGCTTTAGGTCACTACAGTGGACTTTCATTTCTTATTTTTATATGATATCTATCAGCAGGTTTGTTTGTTTTTTAAATTAATTTTTTGTTTTTTTTTAAAGTTTTTTGGTTTTTATTGGCAGTTTTTATAAGACTTCATTAAGTAGGATTGCTGAGAAGGGGTTAGTTCAGTTTATAATGCAACAATGTAAATTTTAAAACTGCTTTCTTCATTAAGTAAAATAAAGACGTCTCTTCATAAGTACAATTCACATGACTTGAAACACTTCAGCAGCATGGCCTCAGGTTATAAGGCAAATCTTGGCTTCTCAGGCATCTTTCAAAATGAATATAGATGGGTAGAGCTTAACAGTTCTAGGTAATTCCAGTGACCTGATTCTACCTGTCATTTAGAGAGGAGAGCACTTTTACAACTTAGATCCTTATCTGATAATGAGTTCCTCTGTCTTTCTGAGGCACAGGAGCAGGAGGACTAAGTCTGTGGGTGAACACAGGCTGAGCAGGCATTACTTAGAGTCTGCTGATTAAGGCCATGTTAAAGCAGAAACCAATTTATTGGCATGTCTAGCAATTCAACAGACCCTGTAATCCAAACCCTTGGCCAGTGACAAGGGACCTGACACTGGAATGTGGCCAGGTGTTTGAGGTATGGCAAGCTGGAGTGTGGACGCTTTTCACACATGGCTTGAGGTCTTGGTAGGTATGGCTTGGGCCCTGGGCACTTGACATGCATACAACCATATTCCTAGCATTCTATTTTGTAAAAAAAAATTTTTTTAAGTGGACATTATGCTGTTCGTAATAGTAATTCAACAGATTCCAGCCCATAGTTAGTGAACTCCTGCTGTTTTCCAGTTACTGTGCAATGGAGCGGGCATGCTGAGATCGGATTTCTCCACTGACCTCAGAGAACCCAAAGTTGCCTTTGCCCTCACAGATGGGCAGAGAAACAAAAAGAAGTTGCTGAAGTAAAATGTTTCTCCCAGAAGACAAGAGTTCCAGGTGACCCCTGTGATCCTTTCAACAGCCTGATGAAATGAAGTGTTATTTCCATTTTACAACTGAAGAGACCCTGAGACGCACCTGATGCCAGGAGCTGTGTGTTAGTCCATTTTCACTGCTATAAAGAAAATGCCTGAGGCTGGGTAATTTATTTTAAAAATAGGTGTATCTAGCTTATAATTCTGCAGGCTGAACAAGAAGCATTGCATCCAGTATCTGCTTCTGGTGAGGGCGAAAGGGAGTTTCCAATCAAAGTGGAAGATGAAGTGGTCACAAGGTGAGAGCAGGAGCAAGAGAGCAGGGGGGTCGGGCCAGGCACCTTTAAACAGCCAGCTCTCCTGTGAACTAATAAAGGGAAAACACACTCATTATGGCAGGGACACCAACCCATTTACAATGGATCTATCCTCAAAACCTTGCCCAAAAACCTCCCACCAGGCCCCACCTCCAAGATTGGGGATCAGATTTCAATTTGAGATTTAGAGGGGCCAAACATCCACACCATAGCGGTTACAAGCTCTAATAACTCCAGGCATAGGGCAAGTAACAAAACTGAGACAAGTAAGTCGGTGTAAGATCACAGGAATTGGTGGGGATGGTAGGAACCTGGAGCACACGTGCTTTATCTGAAGACATTCAAAGTCAAACAAACTAAATAAATACAGCCTTGAAGGGCGAACAAAACAAGACTGTAGGCCAGATGGGGCACCTGGTTCTGCTATTTGCTCCAAATTCTGAGGATGGGAAACAATCCAGCTAACAATCCAGCTAACTCCTCCAGCTCTCATCACTCTTGCTTCTTCACCCTTGAAGAAAGAAATGGGGACAAAAACATCAAAACCATTTTTAGATCAAGAGCTAGGTATGATGGCCTACATTTGTAATCGCAATGTCTCAGGAGGCAGAAGAGGGGTTCTAGGGTTGTCTTGAGGCTAGGCATTCAAGACCATCCTGGGTAACATAGTGAGACCCCATCTTAAAAAAAAAAAGTATTAGATGGGCATGGTGACCTGTGCCTGTAATCTCCCCTACTTGGGAGGCTAGAGCAGAAGGATTGCTTGAGACCAGGAGATTGAGGCTGC
>CAUYTI010130821.1:0-23156 GCA_963575145.1 Galago senegalensis
TTTTTTTTTTTTTGAGACAGAGCCTCAAGCTGTCCCCCTGGGTAGAGTGCCGTGGCATTACAGCTCACAGCAACCTCCAAGTCCTGGGCTCAAGCGAGTCTCTTGCCTCCGCCTCCCAAGCAGCTGGGACCATAGGCGCCCGCCACAACGCCCGGCTATTTTTTGGTTGCAGCCGTCATTGTTGTTTTGGCGGATCGGGGCTGGGGATTCTAACCCGCCACCTTAGGTGTATGTGGCTGGCACCTTAGCCGGTTGAGCTATAGGCGCTGAGCCAGGCATCTTTAAAAGCCACTGACCATGACTGAGATTTTGGGTAATCATTCTCATGGTTCCCCCCATGCTCATGGTATTTGGAAAGAAATCTTCCTCTTATTAATCTACCATAATTGTAAGTTGGTCTTTCACCAAACCAGACCAAGAGAAAAGGGCAGGTTTCCCGGTGGTCCCTACACTCTGGAATGTTCAGTCAAGTTCAGGGAGCTTGAGCTGCCTTTCTCTTAAATCATGTACTTCATCACTGCACAGTCCAGAATAGCAGCAAAAATCAGCTTTAAGGATGTGTGAGGGAAATTGGGATGAAGACAAGTGATAGACTAGGAGACCTCAGACTTCTAGACTATTTATAGAGTTGACCGCCCCGGAATGAATGTTCTCAGACCGCAGGTTTGACCCAAGGGAAGGCAGGAAGAACCAGGTGCTTCCTGGGCTATTAAGCGCAGATGCAACGCTGTGGATTTCCAAATATATCCTCAAACCCAGCAGAGATTCTTAGGGCCCTGCTTACCTCCACTTACTGGCATTGTCACTGGGGAATCTGCTCCAACTTTCCAGAAAGTCCTTTCCGGTGGACTTTCTCCTCTTGTTTACGGGCCTAGTGACATCTGCTGACAGCCTTACACCCTTTCTGGATGGGTTCCTTCCTAAGGCCCTAAGCCAGGGTTTAGCTTTAAACAGTAACAAATGCACTTAGGGTACCATTATAATCATTTCATCAGTGACCAACAGACAGACACGCAACTCACCCCCTCCCCCCAACCACTATCCCCTAATACCCCGTTTTGTACTGTGCAGGGTGCTGTGTGTATCCCCGAGGCCATCCCCACCCTCTTCTCCAAGCCGAGCCAGTGTGGCTGGGGCCCATCCCCCACCCAGACAAGCTGTTTGCATAGAGTCAGGAAGAAGCATTAGTTGCTAAACTTTCCGTGAAAGGAGTGGGGGGTGGGGGTGGGAGAGGAAAATGTAGAAGGTAAAACAGCATAAAAGAGGTTGGAGGAGACGTGAAAGGAAAGATGAGACCAGAGGCAAGAAAGGAAATCAAGGAGGAAAAAGGAAGAGCCGCATGAAAGCCGTGGAGGAAGAGAATGAAAGAGAGGAAAACAAGGGAAGGGGAAAGAGGGCGAGGAGGAGGAGGCCGAGCAGAAGCCCCAGGAGGCAGCTGGGCTGGGCACTCAGGGTGGTCTGGGGGTGGCTCTCCCTCCCCACCACGGTACTCTGAAAGTGGGCGCTCCACACTGCCGAGTGGGGTGCCAGCCACGGTCTGTGTGCGGGGAAGCTTGGAGACCCGGTCCCAGAGGGGCCCCACGCCTTCTTCCTCCGTTCAGCCCCTGGAGTCCTCTGGGACCGGCCAATTGGGTTAGGGAGGAAAGAAGATGTCCTCTGTGCGGTGTGTGCATTAGAGAATTAGCTCCTTAGGTAACAGGATTAGAGGGAGCCGGGCAGGCCGCGGCCTGGAATGGAGATGCACTGCCTGTGCGCCTCTCTGATGGAGCAGCAATCAAGTTTCCCCCGAAGAAATTTCCTGTTAATGGATTTGATGGCACAACCGACAGGAGGAAGTTGGAGCCATGTGGCCGGTGGCGGGTGTAAATTGCCTCAGATGAGACTGTGGAGTTACTTTTGCCCCTTTTAAACAAGATAAGAATTAGTGCGAGGCCTTGATGAACTTGCCTTGGCCGGTGGGGACGAGGGAACAGCAGAGACCTGGCTAATTTGATTCCTGAGCTCTGCCTGCAGACGGCCAGGCTCCTCCCGGGAGCGGAGGCAGACTCAGCTGGCAGCGATCCAGCCCGGGTAATGAAAAGCTCTCAGACTGCAGGACCCACAAGCCGGGGCCTCCCCGGGTGTCCCGAGATGAAGGACTGTGCTCATACCCAGTGACGGGTGCTGTGGCCATTGGTCCTACCCATTTTCCAGGTTAAAACACAGAGGCCACAGACCCTCCACGACCTGCCTTGATTCCCACAGCTGGTTATGGCTAGAACTGAGAGATCTCCCAGACTCCTGGCTCCAGCCTTTTCCATTACAGCTGTGTCTCCCATCTTCTGCAGTAAAATTTTACTAGTCTGTAAAACTTTTACCACCAAAGAGCCTGACCTTTTAAAACCCATAAACTTACCAAAACTCTGCAACCCGTAGTAACATCTGGTCCCACTGGGGCCCGCCTGCTGGAGAAAAGGTCTGGGAGAGACCCGGGGCTCGTCATCACGGTACTAAATGGAGGATGTGTCCTCATCTTTCCCCAACACTTTGGGGAAAGGGTACACGGAGCATCTTTGGTTGGACACCCAGGCCTGGCACTTGCTGACACAGCATCCCTCCAGGACCCGCCTGTCTCCGTGCTGGGGGGTCGCATAGGGAGGTCAGACAGGTGAACCTTTCCCACCACCACTTCCAGAGACCTGATACATCCTGGCACGGAGGCGAAAGATTTGTGGGCTGTCTACTCACAGAGAGTGTGGAAGCCAGCAGGATGGGAAGATGCCTGCTCAATTTCCCTAGTTCTCCTACCTGAATAGGCAGCAGTGCCCTTTACAAGGAGGACAGAGGCATGACAGTGACCTCAACAGGCAGCAGGGAATCTCTTCCTTCCTGTGCTTCTTCCCTTGATGTCCTATCATGTGTGGCACTGACCTTTTCTCCATCAAGGCCCTATCCATGGAATGGGCCTGTTCGGCACCACCGCACCTTTTTTTTTTTTTTTTGCAATTGTCCTTGTTGTTTAGCAGTCCTAGGTCAGGTTCGAACCTGCCAGCCCCAGTGTATGTGGCTGGAGCCCTAACCACTGAGCTATGGGCGTCAAGTCCACCCGCCATTTTTCAAGCATATACCATGTACCAGGCACTGTGCTCTGCTGTTTATCTTATTTAACCTTCATTTCTTATGAAGAAGATATTATAACTACTCCCCTATTACACATGAGAAAGACTGAGGCAAAGGGCCGTTAGGTATTCTATGCAGAGTTACATCCACAGTAAGAGGAGGGGGTAGTTCTAGGTCTTTTTTTTTTTTTTTTTTGAAGCAGAGCCTCAAGCTGTCCCCCTGGGTAGAGTGCTGTGACATCATAGCTCACAGCAACCTCCAACTCCTGGTCTCAAGCGAGTCTACTGCCTCTGCCTCCCAAGAAGCTGGGACCACAGGCACCTGCCACAACACCCAGCTATTTTGGGGTTGCAGCCATCATTGTTGTTTGGCAGGCCTGGGCTGGATTTGAACCCACCACCTTAGGTGTATGTGTCTGGTGCCTTAGCCACTTGAGCCACAGGCACCAAGCCTCTAGGTCTTAATAGACTTGAGCACCTGAGCTCTTGACCACCTGGTGACATCGAGGGCCAAGGCAGCCTCTCAGATTGAGACCCAGGCTGACTGGACTCTGGCTTCGATCCTCTACCTCCCATGATCCTGCAATAGACGGGGGCCCCACCCCTGACTGGATTTCTCTTATTGGAAGGGTTGGGTCTACATGAATCTGCTAATTAAAGATGTTTTTAGTGAAGAGTATCATAGGGATGCATGATAACAGGCTGTGAAATTTACTATCTTCCCAGGCACAACATGGGTTCAGAAATATTACACTCTATGATCCTGTTTCTGGAAAAGCTTGTTTGGGCTGAAGTCGGGAGTGGGTCTTCACTATAAATTTGACCTGGCAGCCCCTCTTCACTGTGTGGAAGTAACACTAGGGTTTTGGAATGCTCTATTATTCTGTTGAGTCTGGGGGCATGAAGGTGGGGTTATTTCTTATCTCCCGTCACCTGGGAAAGAAACCTTTCCCAGACCTCCAACCAGATAGACTGACAATCCTGAAGTAGAGACACGGTGGAGCTTCCTCCCTCAATATTGACCCAAAAGGTCAAGATGACTGAGAGGTCCCTCCCGGGAGGTGGTTATACATAGTGCCACCTTCTCTCTGGACACAGGCAAAGAATAGGAATTAAGAAACCCAAGCAAGGGACCTGTGATATCATACTTTGGGGACCCTACAAAGCTATTTCAGGACCCTGGAAAAAATGACACAGGTCTAGAAGAACTGAGACCCCTTCGGCGTTATAAGTTCATAGCTCAAGCCTCACATACCCCTTTTGCTTATTCCCCTGTCAGTTCCCTTAATACATGTTCATATTGGGATTCCCAACCTTCAGCCTCCATATGGAGGGAGAGAGAAGGAAGGGGACTTTGTCCCATTAGGCCTGTGTGGTGGTGGCAGCAATGGTTTGAAAGAGAGAAGCACCAGAGGAGGGAAAGCCCAGGGGACAGACAGGGCGGTGTGGTTCCTGCTCCCCCTGCCTGGGGATCTTTCTGGTGCTACACTCTAGAGATGTGGGGACTTGTGTACCACCTCAAGGGAGGTGGTAACCCTTCACACAGGCCATCAGGGGCTCGGGGGTGTGAGAAGTGATGAACAAGCAGAGTCCTTCCTTCCTTTTCCCTTTTTAAGGATGAGGGTCTCACTCCAGGACTCACAGGTATCAGAAGAGATGTTTTACCTCTTGGGTATGTCTACCTCCTAGAGGAAGAAACTTCTCCCAACTCCTTCCCCCGAATCTCCACCAGCTTCTAGCCTTTTCATCTCCTGAGGGTGGAAGCTTTCCTCTGTGCCCCAGACAACACTCTCAACTCCAGGCTGCCCTCCAGGGTAGGTCACCCTGAAGAATGCATCTAGAATTTGCAAGCTGGTGGCAAAGGCCAAGCATTAATGGGGCAGTAGCCCATCAGGTCACCCCAGAGCTGCCCTAGGAGCAGAAGTCATTTGGATTAGATTTCTCTCTAACTCCTGAGATTAGAAGGGACAAGAAAGGCCATCTCATTCCTGATGAGTGGCCAGTCACAACCGCAGAAGGAGATGGGGCATAAATGCCTCTCCTCTGTAAATTCTAATTTCTAAGGAAAAAGGGACTGGAGAGGCCATCTTACCGATCCGCCTGCTTCTGGGAGGGATACAGGCTTAATGATGGTTAATAGTATTTTCTGAGAAGTTTTCAGAAAACTCAAAAATCCCTTGGGATTCCAAAATAAAGTCTTTTCTATTATCTAACTTTAATTGCACTTGGTCCATTTTGAATCATTTCCTTTTGTCCTGCCCCATCCCTAATCCATTCTCTCCACGGTCTCTGAGAGACAGTGGAAACACAAGATGGAGAAGAAAACAGAGACAGAGAATGGTGATATTTACTGACCCGCATGGCTGACAATGAGCTCTTATGCTCTTTCTTTGAACTCATTATACCACTCTGAGTGAGTGACATTACCCTCATTTTATAGGTGAAGAACTATGACTCTGTGATATCCCAAGATCACTGAGCTAACAGGTGACCAAACCTGTTACCTCTGACCTCCTGAAGATCTAACTCTGTCCTCTCTCTGCCTTTCCTCCTGGGGTGAGAGGCAAAGGGGACAGAAACACAACAAATGATAATGATCGTTACCTTGGGGGTAAGTTACATCTGGGGCAGGGAATAGGGACAGATATTTTATTTTTCACTCTCTGTTATGCCTATAAATTATAAACGGATTATCTTTTATAAAAACATGAAACGAGTTTTTAAAAATAAGCAATGAGAAGAATGCAATACTGCCTGGTCCCACTTCTGGTTCCATCAGAAACTGTCTGTGTGAACTTGGGCAAATCGACTAGACTGTCTGTAGCTAAGTTTCATCAGCTATCAAAGCAGAATAAGGAATAACGGCCCACCTACTAAACTCACCTGTCCACCAAATTCCCTGGATGTTATTTGAGAGTAATACAGTTTAGTAATTATTTATCTAGAAGGGGACAGGTAATAGCAGCATCCCGTGGTTCAAATGTTGCAAGTCCCCACACCCAGATATTTTTATACCCACTCCCTCTTCCTCATCTCACAGAAATTGTGAAAACTGTTATTCACAGTGCTGCCAGCTCTCCGGAACCTCTTTTACAAGGGCATCAGTGCCTCCCCAAAGCCCCACCTCTGAAGACCATCACACTGGGGTTTAGGTTTCAATAAGTGAATACGGGGGCAGGGGTGGTACAAATGGTCTGTAGTAATACCCAAGGTGCCTCACCTCAATTGTCTCTTGTCTAAATTGGGCATAACCGTGTTTGTCCTCATAAATTCCTGCGAGGATTAGATGAGATGTAGGTAAAGCCCGCAGCACACTGCCGGGCCCACAGTATGTACTCACCCGTGGTCATTTTCATTCTCTTTACAAACAAAAGGGATAAAGAGAATTAATAAATAGGCTTGGTGCCTGTAGCTCAGCGGCTCGGGCGCCAGCCACATACACCAGAGCTGGCGGGTTCAAATCCAGCCCAGGCCTGCCAAATGACAATGACAACTGCAACCAAAAAACAGCCAGGTCTTGTGGTGGGTGCCTGTAGTCTCAGCTACTTGGGAGGATGAGGCAAGAGAATTGCTTAAGCCCAAGATTTTGAGGTTGCTGTGAGCTATGACGCCAGGGCCACATAGTGAGACTGTGTCTCAGCAACAACAACGGAAAAGAACTAGTAAATAAATATGTCAACAACACTCTAAAAGGGTTAAATACAGCAATACTGCACAGTGGCCTGAGGGTGGAGCCTGGGCAGAGGGCAGAGAGGATTGATAAGCAGCAGCTTGTGTGTAACCCAAGTGGTCATCATCTTCCTTGAAAGCCAACTTCTCCGTGAAACCTTCTCTGACCTCCCATCTAATTACATCCCAATACTCTCTGGGTCCCTTCTCGTAGCACTTGTCACATCTCACATACTATCTGTGCATATTGAGCCTTAGCTCCACAGGTAGGGATCTTTACCCATTTGTTAAATTTTCAGAACCTACAAGAGGGTGGCGCCTGTGGCTCAAAGGAGTAGGGTGCCGGCCCCATATGCTGGAGGTGGTGGGTTCAAACCTGGCCCCAGCCAAAAACTGCAAAAAAAAAAAAAAAAAAAAAGAACCTACAAGAGTGACTGTCCCATAGTAGATGCTCAATAAATACTTTGTGGCCGAATGAATGGCCTTAGCAGAAGGGGAGATAAATCAGGGCGGGGTCTAGCAAAATCCACCTGTGCTCTGCGCCTTTCCCAGAATCTGTCAGTGAGAGGAAAGATGCCACCAGCCCTAGAGCCAGGCTGTTCCTCTGGTTCTGGGAATGCACTGAGCAGACAGGCGTGGTCTCACTGGGTCTTGCTTTCTTGGGAAGCAAACCCTTGGGCCCTCAAACTAGAGAGAGGAAGTACTCCAGGATGCAGAGCCTGAAGTCCTGGGTGAGGAGACAGAGAGATGGGACAGTGCTGAGAGGACAGGCATGGGAGAGAAGAGGAGGCTGCAGGGGAGTCAGCCTAGGAGGGTTCTAGGACCTGTGGAGAGGCAAGACGCTGGGGAGGTCACGTGGCCCTGCTGCCCCAGGCCACTGCCTCATTCCCCTCAGCATTTGTGGGTGAGCACTCCATGCCCAGCTGTCCATGTCAGAGCCCAGCCCATCCCAACTGACAGGCCTGCCTTTGTGTCAAAGTCCTCAGAGACAGAGATACCAGAGGAAGCTCCCTCAGGGCCTTAGCAGCCATCTAGCCTGGCCTCCTTCTGGTGCCCAAATCATGATGACACCTCCAGCAAATGATCTTTCAGCCTTTGTAGGCTCTGACGATGAGGAGACTGCTCTGGACAGCCCTTTTTGGTTTTGGAGAACTCCTTCTTGCATTGAGCTCCGAAGCTGTTTTTCTAGTACTTCCACCCAGTCCAACTTCTTGGTACTAACTCACGCCTTCCTTTCTCTAGGCCCAACCCCCTCGTTCTTTTGGCACCAAGAGCTGGGAGGCGTGGACACGGGAGGACAGAGATTTGCTTCCCTTTCCAAGGGGCTGCGCCACCGTGTGCCTGGGGCCGCACGGGTGCCACGTGGAGCTCATTGTGTGGATGGAGAGTGTGAGAACCCAGTGCCGGCTGCTCAGTTTCTAAGCGAGGAAAGTGGCTCTCAGCACGGGTAGGTACCTGAGAGCAGGGTCACGCACCTCCCAACAACAGGAACTCATTCCCTGTCCAGAGGATTTTCCAAAGTCTACACTAGGAGCTTGGAGCCCTCTTTTTGCTGTGCCTTCTTCTTTTTTTTTTGGAAGCGGGGAGAGTGTGGGGTTGGCCTATTAGCTGCACAGAGGCCCCCTGTAGGTCACCAGGCTCTGTTACCTCTTTGTCCTCACCTGCTCTGACTTTCCCCATCACTCTGCCCATTCCAGCCTCCTTCCAGCCGCTCCTTGCACAGACCAGGCACGCTCCACCTCTGCCCCAGCTCTCCCCTCACCTGGAGCCCCCTCCCTGATGTGTCCACTTGAAAATCCTCTCCCCGCCTTTAAGTCTTGGCCTAAATCTCCCCTGCTCAGTGAGGCCTCCCGGATTACTCCAGGTAATACCCTCACCTCTCCTGTCCCCCCAGCATTCCTGATCTCTGTCCTCCATCCCCACCTTCCCTGTTTCTCTACAGCCCCATCACCTCTTAACACTCCATAGGATCAGCTTCCTTTGACCTAGGTTAATTCATTGTCTGTCTCCAACAGTGAAAGGTTAGCCTTGCCAGGGCAGGGATCTCTGCGTGCCTTTTTCGCTGACCTGTCTGCGTCTATCCTAGGTGCCTGACACACAAGAGGGGCTCCATAAATATTTGCTGAATGAACCCATAGAACCTAGCAGGGCCCCTGGTCTGAATGACCCCTCGTGGGACACCCAGATGGTGAAGCTGTTAATTAATTGATTACATGATGTGTCTTTGTGGCTCTGTGGCACTGGCTACATGGCAAAAGGGATATATGTGTATGCAGGCTCTCGAGGGGTCACCATAGAGGTCCCACCCATGGCCCCGGCCTGGAGGGCTCTCCATATCCCAGGCCCCAGTAGGAGCAGTTGAGTTCATGGTTACTCCCTTTGCAATCCAACCTGTCTGAGATACTCCACGTGGTACCCCGAGTAAGGACTCCAAAGATACCCAGGTCTTAACCCCGGGAGCCTACAAATGTTAGCGTAGATGGCAAAAGGCAATTTGCAGATGTGATTAAATTAAGAGTCTTGAGATTACACTGGGTTGTCAGGGTCAGCCCTAAATGTAACGCATAGTGCCCTCATAAGAGGGTGGCAGAGGAAATTTGGTGACAGAAGAGATGCTCGCTTGGAAATAGAAGCAGAAACGGGACGCTGAGCCTCGAAGATGGAGGAAGGGCCCATATTGTAAGGAAGGCCCCAAGAACCTGAAAAAGGAAAGGAAACAAATCCTCCCCTTAGCACCTCCAGACGGAGCCAGCTCTGCCCACACCTTGATGTTGACCGGGTGAAACTGGTTCTGGACTACTGACGTCCATGGCTGCAAGAGAATACATTTGTGTTGTTTCAAGCCACCAAACTTGTGGTCATTTGTCACATCAGCAAGAAAAAATTAGCACACCCTGTTCTGTAGGCAGCACTCGCTTCACAACCACCAGCTCAAACCCCAATTTTGTTTCCTTGTATCACATAAAACCTCAGGCCCTCGGAGACCAGGGGTCAGGGGCTGGGGCCCCGCAACCTCCTGAGTGCTTCGCAGCCCTCTAGCTTCATGGTCCTTCTCCAGGGCGTTCTGAGTTGGGTCTCCCTCCTCCTCTTCCTCCTCTGGAGCCCTTCCATACATAGACCCTGAAGTAGCTTCCTCGAGAGGACCCTCTCCATCTCCCTAGTTCCAAGCATTTAATTAGTCCTAAATGAAGAGTCCTCCAGAGTGCTCAGCACCGTGCGTATTTGCTGACATAATCACATTTGCACAACTGCTGTTGCCACCGGTTGTCATCCTGGACACTTCCTTTCCCCTCTGGCTCCCCTGAAAGTGGGTCCTTGTACAGTGAGAGCAGCAACGCTTCCCAAAGCAAGTCCCTTGTTTCACGGGGCCCCTGCGGTGTCCTCCGGTTCGACTTGTCCTTCCACTGAACAGAGGGTGAACTGACCAGCCCCAGGGTATTCCTGAACTTCAGGCGTGAACACAGATGGCTGCAGTTCAGTGTTCCCAGGCTTGAGATTTTTGTATATCATGTCATTAGTGTATATTGTGTATATCGTGTCATTTAGTGACCACAACAATCCTGCAAGGTAGAATTATTCTCAGTCCACCAGTGGGGCGTGGTGATTACCTCTGCGTGTGGTGACCGAGAGTGCCATGCGCCAAACAAACATTCCAGGTCTCCCCTTTTCTGGGTATTTGTAAGGATGGTACTTCCTGACCTCATGGTGGTTGGGTGAATTGGATGATAAGGACAGTAGGACAGTTACTTGTGAGCAGAAGGGACAGGTGTGTCTTCCAGGCCAAGCAGGACAGACACTTGCAAGGTCGCTTCCCTGCCATGGGGGCTGGACTGCTGCAGGTGGAGGCTGCTCCACTGGCCGGGGGCTCAGAGTGAGGATAGAGAACAGAGCTGGGGCTGAGCTCGGTGGGCACACTGCGGCATGCTGGCATAAGCCGCTACAACTCAAGGGACCTAGAAAACAACACTTTTCTGGAAGTAAAGGAAGGCCCCAGAAGCACAACTTTTTCTCTCACCTTCTCCTGCCCTCCTGTGCCCCAGTCCCACTCTTCCCCAGAGGTAGCTGTCCAAACTAGAATCCCTCTTCCGCAAGACTGGTCACAGACACCAGAACTCCTTTTCCCCAAAACCAGTCATAAAACCTACAAATATTACTCGGACTTTCCTTCTGCCTTTCTGTTCAATAACTGGCCCTAAAGAAATTATCTGACCAGACCAGCCTGAGAAAATCCAAGACCTCATCTCTACTAAAAATAGAAAAACTGAAGCAAGAGGATCACCTGAATCTGAGTTAGAGGTTGCTGTGAGCTATGATGCCATGGCACTCTACCCAGGATGACAGCTTGAGACTCTGCCTAAAAAAAAAGAAAAGAAAAGAAAATATCTGACTGGCGGTGCCCATGGCTCAGTCAGCAGGGTGCCAGCCATATGCACCTAGAGTGGTGGGTTCGAACCCAGCCTGGGCCTACTAAACAACAATGACAACTACAACCGAAAAATAGCTCGGTGTTATGGTGGGCGCCTGTAGTCCCAGCTACTTGGGAGGCTGAGGCAAGAGAATCACTTAAGCCCAAGAGTTTGAGGTTGCTGTGAGCTGCCAAGGGTGACTGCTTAAGACTCTGTCTCAAAAAAAATAAATAGAAAAAGAAAATATCTGACCTATCTTGTTTGACCATAGGTCACAGGACTCCCATTCAGAAAGAGTCCTGCCCCACATTCACCTTTCTGTGGACAAAAAGGACGTGATCTACAACACTGTCCATATTTTGTTGAACCTAAGCATAAAAATGAGTAATTCCCTCCGTATGTTTGAATCTTCATTCTGAAGTCTTCCGGGCATGCAAATTAAAGGACTTTGCATGCTTTCTCTCCAGTTAATCTGCCTCTTGTCAGTGATTTTCAGAAACTTGCCCCCTGGCCCCTACAGTGGTCGTGTGTTACCATAGCGTAGCCTAGTCCGTCCTGACTGCCCTTGTTCAAATGGCAGTTCTGCCACTTTCTATCTTCAGACCTCGGACGAGTCAGTCAAACCCCTGTGGGGCTTGGGAGGATGGATTTACAGCACCCATGCTAGAGTTTGGGGAGGATGTAATGAGATCATACGGGGATGCTTCTTAGCACTTTGTCTTAGCATATAGGGAAGCTGCGGTCACTATTGTTATTATTACTGTTATTGTTATAAAGGAAATTACACGAATTTGTTAGAAGAGATTGTAAGGCACAAAAAGGGGACAAAGACTGAGTTTTTGAGAAACTATCACACATTGTATACCATATACTCACAGTCTTCATTCTAGGCATCAGGCACCATTATACCTACTTTACAGATGTGTAAACTAAGGCTCGGAAAAGTTATTTAACTTGTCCAGGATCAAGAAGCCATGATGGAGGCAGGATTTGAACTTAGTCATCTTCCTTATCTTCTTGAAAGAAAATTTTCCCAGAACTGGGCACATAATCTCTCCCGGCTCCTCCACTCCTCCCTCCAACCAGCCCTAATGCCTTTGTGTCAATTGCACAGCTTTTTTTTTTTTTTAGACGGATCCTCAAGCTGTCCCCATGGGTAGAGTGCTGTGGCATCACAGCTCACAGCACAGCTCACAGCACAGCTCCAACTCCTGGGCTCAAGCGAGTCTCCTGCCTCAGCCTCCCAAGTAGCTGGGACTATAGGCACCCACCAGCACCCACCACAACGCCCGGCTATTTTTTGGTTGCAGCCATCATTGTTGTTTGGCAGGCCCGAGCTGGGGATTCGAACCCTCCACCTTAGGTGTATGTGGCTGGCGCCTTAGCCACTTTAGTCACAGGCGCCCAGCAGATCAGCACAGCTTTTAAAGGGCTCTAAGTGCCAGCCTTCTCTAGACTGCTCCCTAAATGAGGGCCCCACCCTCGCCCCCTGTTCCTCCAGTGGCCCTGCCCCACTTCTGACGCCTCCCCTAGCTTTTTCCCTTGCTTCTCTTCAGCCTGGGCAGACCCCAGAGGGGTCCACAGAGCACTGGCCCAGGGCAGTGTGTGCGTCTTCACATGTGGGGCGGGGCCTCCTTTGTGGCAGGGCGGAGCCCGGTATGGGGATGATCACCCCTCACCGTACAGCCTCCACCCCAAGGGAGCTCCTATAACGGCTCCCTGTGGCAGAGAGGCCACCGGTTCTCATTGTTACCTCCTGGCTCTTCAGAGGAAGATACTAAAGCCGCCTGTCAGTACAGCAGACTAATGCTGAGATGAGTGTCTACTCTTTCACTTACTCGCTGTGCGATGGCAGTGACGGCAAATTTCTTGCCCCATCTGGGCCTCCGTTCCTGTGTTTGTGGATTCATCCTACTGTGTCAGATTATCATGAGGACCAAATTGGATACAATATAGAAAGTCCTTATGCAACAGGTAACACGTATACATAGGGAACGGCTACCAGTAATGACTGTCTTTATCATTATCTTGGATATATTGTTATTTTCTCCCAGCCTCATTCGCAAACTGAGAGATCACCTGGATTCTCCTCCCACTTCAAGATACACACACACACACACACACACACAGAGCTACTCAAATAGGTAGAACAGGGGACCCCAGGCCTATAAAGCCACAGTGACAAGCCTGGGCTCTCTGCCAGGTGGCCTCCACATCCAGCTCAAGTTGGTGTGATGCTTGAAGGGCACAGGGGCAGGAAGCGGAGGGCAGGGGACATGCCCCATGGCAGTAGGGTCAGCGGGGTGAGGGGACCTAAGGGTCTGGAGTGCAGCCCCAGAGCTGTCTCCTATAGCCCTGGAGGCAGCGCTGCCTGAAACCTACTGGGCGTTTGAATTATCACCAGCAAGGGAAGGGCGGGGAGCTGGAGAGAGCTTTTATCCCTCTCGGGGACCAGGGCTGAGACGCAGTGGCTGCAGGGAGGACAGGTCACTCAGCAGACCTGGATGGGAAGACAGAGCGTTGGCTCCATGAAGGTGGCACCTCCGGGCACCTCTGGGAGGCAGGGGGATGAGCAGCGGCAGCAGCACAACCTCCCCTGTCACCGGGATTGTCCCCTCTTACTCTCCATCACTTTGAGGGGAGGACAGCCAGGCACTTCACCCACTGCAGCCCAGCTGGCTGCCACTTGGGGAAACTGGTGAAAATGTTCCTTCAGCCGGAACTCTCCAGGCCTCCACCCGATGCCAGCCTGTGTATTAGTGCCAGAGATGGGGGTGATGCTTGAAGGGCACAGGGGCAGGAAGCGGAGGGCAGGAAGCTGGGTGTCACCAGGAAGCTGGGTGACAACCACATGGTCCCTCCAGTCTCAGGCCTGATATCCCAATGCTTTGAGTTCTGGGAAAAAGACAGAGCTCAGATGGACAAAGCGGCCATGACTCAACCAGCAAGAGGGCCCAGGGGCTGACCCAGGGCAGTGAGTGGCCTCTGGGGAAAGGGAGGAGCCTGACCACTGTTCCCAGCAGCCTGGTTCTCCAGAAAGGAGGGTGTTTGCTGTCAGGGGAAGGGGCCCTTTTTACCCCTCACCCTCCTCTCTTTGGACGGCACACACAGAGCCATCTCCGCCATCTGCCCGCAGCCTATAATTCAGCTGCCCAGCTGCGCTGAGTGCCTGACTGCCCTCATTGTGAGGAGGGGAGATTACCAAGTGGAGCGCAGTGATTGGCAGGTGCCCCATGGGCCCAGCTGCCCTGGTAGCAGGGGTGGGCTCTGTGTGTCAGTGTGCTGCCCCTGGGTCCCCCAGCTCCTGGGGCTCCTTGAGCCCACACTGTCACCCTTTACCTCCATGGTTCTTTAGAACCCTGTTTCCCCAAGTGCAATGTACACATGAATCCCCCAAGGGAATGGTTAGAATTCTGAAGGTCTGGGAGGGCCTGAACCTCTGCATTTCTAGTCAGTCCCAGGTGACGCTGATGCTGCTGGTCCAGGGACCACAGTTTGAGGAGCAAACCCATAGACGTGACAAAGCTTTTTCACACACAGAGTCTCCCTGGGCTCTCATAATAGTCCTGTGGTCAGAAAGAAGGAAGATTGCTGCCATTCTCAATGCCTTGATCACAAGGCACTGTACTCAGCACTTAATAAATCCCATCTCAGTCACTTCTCCCAAACCCCTTGCTAAAGAAACTTCCTAGAGTTTCCAGCTGGAAAAAAACGAGGTTCTGAGATTATTCAATGAATTCTCCAGGGTCACAAACCTGATGAGTGCTGGAGTTGGGAACCAAACTCACATATTTTAACATTAGCACCCTCCTATATCCATATATAAAGTCAGCAAATATGAGATGCTTTTATGAGGTAAAGTTAAGGTAGCAAGCTCTGTAGTCAGAGCGACCAACAGTATGGCGTCTGCACCCAGAATGCTTAGATTTGAATCCTACTCTCATCACCTGCTAGCTCAGTGATCTTGGGCAACTTAGCTAACCTTTCTGTGCCTCAGTTTTTTCTTTTTTCTTTTCTTTCTTTTTTTTTTGAGACAGAGTCTCACTATGCTGCCCTTGGTGGAGTGCCGCGGCATCACAGCCCACAGCAACCTCTGGGCTTAAGCGATTCTCTTGCCTCAGCCTCCCAAGTAGATGGGACTACAGGTGCCCACCACAATGTCTGGCTATTTTCTTGTTGCAGTTGTCACTGTTGTTTAGCTGGCCTGGGCTGGGCTTGAACCCGCCATGTTTGGTGCATGTGGCTGGCATTGTAACCACTGTGCTATGGGTGCTGAGCCCCTGCCTCAGTTTTTTCAACTGTGAGATGGGAAAGATAATACTATATGTATGATCTTCATAATAACCCTAGTATAATCAATAATCCTAGTATTAAATATCTACCTATCTGTGCTCTGTCTAGAGATTCTAGTGGCCCTAGAATAATACCACCCAAAGCACTCAGCACAGAGCATGGCATGTGGCAACCCTCATGAGTGTTAGCTCTAATTGTCCTCACCTGATGTCACCTGTGGCCAACATCATTATTTCGGCATTCTTCTCCACAGTGCCCGCCTGGTGGCCCCCAAATCTGTCTCTGGATAGCATTCCAGGTAGCTTCTGCCAAACCCTGAGGTTTGCCCTTGAACGAAACCTATGTCAGCTCTGAGAAACTACCCTGCACCAGGACTCAACTGTATATTTCTGACCCCCAAATCTATGTTCTTTCCACTATATGGCTCTTGCCGGATATAAGCTCTATTGAGACCACAAACTCTGAGTGTCCTGTTCAGGGGACTATTCTGGCACCTTGCAAGGTCTCTGACACGGAGCAGATACTCAGGTTACTACCACCGAGTGAGTGAGTGAGTGAGGGCATGAACAAATGACGGATGAGTATGTCTGCCCGGGTATTGCCTTCCTCAATCTCTTTTCCTGCATGCTTACCCCCATACCCAGCATTCTTTTTTTTTTTTTTTCTGAAAAATTTACAGACTATTCTCAGTTATTCTTCCACTAATATTTAAAATCATTATAGTCAGCATAAAAATACCCAGCTAGGATTCAGGTTGAAATTCAATTAAACATATAAATAAATTGAAGAAAGGAGGTAGTTTTTTTTTTTTTTTTTAGTCAAATAATAGCTTTGTACATAATGTAATCATGGGGTAAGATTTGCTGGTTTTCTTTTTTTATTATTTGAGACATAGACACAAGATTTCCCCCTGGAAAGAGTGCCGTGGCATAGCTCACAGCAACCTCCAACTCCCAGGCTAAAGCGAGTCTCCTGCCTCCGCCTCCCAAGTAGCTGGGACCACAGGTGCCTGCCACAACGCCTGGCTATTTTTTTTGGTTGCAGCCATCACTGTTGTTTGGCGGGCCTGGGCTAGATTCGAATCCACCACCTTAGGTGTATGTGGCTGGCGCCTTAGCCGCTTGAGCCACAGGTGCCGAGCCCACATTTCTCAAATGTAAACCCCCAGTCATCTTTTTTTGTTGGGTTCTCATACCCAGGCCACCATCCACCTTCTCTAATTACTGTAGGACCGGGTACCAGACAACTAGTGGCCGCCCTAAACCCTAGAGCCCACCGAAATTATTCCCACCAGCCAATCCCAAGCCCACTTGATCTGCCTGGCCTGTCCCTTCCCACAGAAACCACAAGTAAGGTTCTCTCTCACATTCCCTACTTGTACCACACCCCTTACCCCCGCCTGGGATCCCCCACAGTGTGCACCCCTTCCCCATGGCCCAGTGTGGCTTGTGTCTCCGTCTTGAAACTGTGCAGAACCTTCTTTCTTTCCTGGCAATCCTCTCCTGACCCGTTGGCCTCACTATCCCTGAAATTTCCTATTAACACACCATTACTTTAATAGCAGGATCAGAGCCAAAGACTTCCATGAAGTCTAAAATTTTATCTTGAATATTTTTTATTCTACAAATTTCCTAACATTATTCTTCACCAAAATATATCTGCGTTCATTTTTATACAAAAGTAAATAATTTTCCTAACAACTTGCTATAGAATAAGACTGATGCTTTAGAAGAGGAGCCAGGTCCGTCCTGGGGCTTTGGGGACACCTGGCACACTGCTGAGTCTCTCTGAGGACACGTGTGCCCCGGATGGAGAATTTGGCAGGAACCCGCTTCACCAGTGTGTACTGGAGAACAGATTAATTTTAAATGACTGTACAAGAATTGGCATATGTGAAAGGGTTTTGATCGATTTGTGCACAGTGTACAGAAAGGTCAATTTACGAGGGACATGGCAGGGAGGGGTCTTGGAGCAGAGTGGTGACCTAGGTCCCTGGGTAGATGTGGGTGGGGAGGAGGAAGGAGAGATAGGAAATTTACACAGCGTGCCCAAAGAGCCAAGTGGTGGCAGGAGGATGGCGCTGAGGTAGGGAGAAGAGAATGCCAGCAGGACCTGACTCCCCACTATCAGCCTGGAGCTTTCTAGATGGGCAGGGTGATCAGGAACAGCTGAGCTGACCTGATCTGAGCCATGACTGCTGTCCACTGTGACACCCAGGAGAACTGACCATCCTCCTGGGCTCACACAGGAGGACCCAGGTCTTTGGACACAAGAGAGGGCCCCCTCCCCCTCGGATCTGCAGTCTGTGCAGATAGGAGCCCGCCCACGCCCAGCAGTGCCTTCCAGCCCCTACAGAAAGCGTCCCTGCAATTCCCTCTTTATGGCCTCTGCCAAATGAAGCACAAACTTAACTACATCACCTCCCCAACAGGACAGGGGAGGGGGCTGGGTGGCATGCTGGGCGTCTTCAGCCCCTAATCTAATCACTGGCATGGGTCATTTCAATTACGGACACCGGAGTGTGGTGGGGGGTGTGGCTGCTCATAAAAGCCTCCGTGCTGTTGCTCAGCTAATTATGAAGCTCTTACTGTCTCGGCAGGTAAATAACTCAGGACTGAGCAGTTCTGACTGCCGAGATGGAATCTGAGCCAGGGAACATGACAGGGGAAACCAAGCTCGACTGAGTTGGGGCCGAGGGGCACGGAGGGGGTGTGAGGAGGAAGGCTGTGCCTTCCTGGCCTCTCTGTCCCAGAGTGACCATCCACCATCCAGGAATTGGTGGAGCAACTTGTCACCTTGTAGCCCAGGCAGCTCTGAAGTTTTTTAGAATCCTTAGAACCAGGGTAGGGTAAATTTTACACTCCATTCCCTTCTACTAGCCTTGTCTTTAGATGTAAATTTCCCCTCCTGAGCAATGAGAGGATCTGGGGAGCCCCAAGGCTGAGCTGAGAGGAGGACTCATTCTATCCTGGGGCTCTTTCACTCTGCTCCCCTGGCCACCATTTTTACGCTCACTTCCTGTCCTCACCCATCTAGGCTACAATTCAGACCAAGGGAAGCTTGCTGTGTCTTAGAGGTTTCAGCGGTGAAAAGGTCAGCTCCTGCTCCTGAGGACAGAGGCAGAAGCGGGTGGGTATCACCGGAGGAAAGAGCCACCCTCTGCTACCTGATTACTGGCAATGCTAAGGGCTGCGCCAGCTCTTGGGGTCATCCCAGCAGCACGTGGGAGTCATCTTGAGATTTCTTGATGAAAGGCTGCCCACCAGCTGCCTGGGCCTGGGTTAACCAACTCGTGATTCTACATATCCCTGAAGCCCCCAGAATTGGAGCAGTGATTTCTCGGTGAGCGGTGAAACTACCTTAGATTCTGGAACACAGCAGATGGCAGGCGCCTTCACAGCTGGGAGAATCCCATTTTTGCTCTGTTCCTCAGTTTCCTCCCTTTATGAAACAGGAATCATGAAATTTATGAACATTTGGAGGGCTGAAAGCTGCTCTGTGAGTAAGGCGGCCCCCCATATTCCTCCACCACAAAGGCAGAGAGTCCAGGAGGAGGTCTGTAGTGCCACTTGTTAATAAGGTCATTGCTTCCGGATGCAGACTAACCCTGGGGCTTAGAAGCAGTTCCTGACTGCAGGTGAGATTAGGGCCACTTGGCACTAGTCAGAAGGAGATGACATTGCAGATGAACTTGACAGCTAGGCTTCTCCCTGACGGCTGCTGTTTAGAGGTCGAGGTGAAGAACCTGAGCCATGTAATCTGGAAAAGGGATGGGAAGTCCCTTTGGTGACCCCTGTGCCCACCACTCACATCTCTCCACAAGGAGACATGCGATGGCTTCAGCCCTTGGCCTTTGGATCCTGTAATAAAGGTACCACTGGGGAGAATCAAAGGGCATAACTGGATTCTGATAGAGGTCGCTGGACAATGGACCCCTCATCAAAGACTCAAGACTGGATTCCATTTGTTGACAGCAAGCAGGTCTTTATTTTGTGATGTATTATTTAGTTTTCAAAGTAACATTCTATACATTGCTTCATTTTGATCCTCATACCTCTGTGATATGTGGTAGGGTAAGTATAAAGAGCCCCAATTTCAAATAAGGTAAGTCAAAGTCAGAAAAGTTAAGCTCAAGGTCACCTGGCTAGATGGTGATGGAGCCAGGACAAAAATCAGGACCACTGACTCTTAATCTGGTGTTTTCTTCTTCTTCTTCTTCTTTTTGAGACAGAGTCTCACTATGTCACCCTCAGTAGAGCACCGTGGCATCACAACTCACAGCAACCTCAAACTCTTGGGCTTAAGCGATTCTCTTGCCTCAGCCTCCCAAGTAGCTGGGACTACAGGTGCTTGCCACAGTGCCTGGCTATGTTTTTTGTTGTTGTTGTTGCAGTTGTCACTGTTGTTTAGCTGGCCTAGGCTGGGTTTGAGCCCACCAACTTTGGTATATCTGGCTGGCGCCATAACCACCATGCTATGGGCCAACCTGATGTACTTGGGAAGGAGAAAGACCCCACCAGCAATGAATTCACCGCAGGCCTTTCCTCCTCATTAACCAGGGGAGGACGTGGGGAAATCTGGAGTCAACACAGATGGGAAAGTAAGGAGCCCTTGGGACTGTGGGCTCACCAAGCACATCCAGGCAGAGGCCAGGACCAGAAAGTAGGAAGTGGGGAAGGAAACAGGTGGAGGTTTGCAGGGACACTTCCTGCTCACAAACTTCTTATGTTCCTCATTTCATTAACAGCAGCAGTGGAATTTCATGGACAATTGGCGTTGAACACTAACTGGGAGGTAATGAGAGAGGGAGGATGCAGGTAAAGGCTGTTTGAATTTAAATTCTTTTTCTTCAGGGGGATGGAGGAGGACAGATTTTTTTTAAAAGGCAATTTTAGTGCTGGAAAAAGTTTCTAGCAAACAGCTTTGGACTTTTGTCAATGGTGTTAGGACTGATGACTATGACCCGGCCCACTGTGGTCTCCCCCGAGCCTCCTGACAACTGCTCTGGATGAGGGGGAGAGGGGTTTACAGGGACTGGGGATCTGACCTTGGATGGACTTTGTCTCTTAGATATGGAGAAACACAGTAGATTTGTGGTCACTATCAGTGGGAGCTAGAATGGAGTTGTTCTGCCATAGTCCCTCCAAAGCCAACTCTGTGATATGCAAGTCTGTGTAGACCTGGGCAGAGATGGGGGTGAACTCGTGGGAGAAAACAGGGTACCTATTCTTTCTTTTTTTTTTTTGAGACAGAGCCTCAAGCTGTCCCCCTGGGTAGAGTGCCATGGCATCACGCTCACAGCAACCTCCAACTCCTGTGCTCAAGCGAGTCTCCTGTCTCAGCCTCCCAAGTAGCTGGGACCACAGGCACCTGCCACAACGCCTGGACATTTTTTTTTTTTTTGGTTGCAGCCGTCATTGTTGTTTGGCGGGCCCGGGCTGGGGATTCGAACCCGCCATCTTAGGTGTATGTGGCTGGCGCCTTAGCCACTTGAGCCACCGGCGCCGAGCCCAGGGTACCTATTCTAAGAGTGTGTGATCTATTTGACAAATCGCACATGAACACACACACAAGGCCACAACACATTCACAGGGAGAAGGGCATAAGGGAAGGGAAGGTAAAGATACTAGAGAAAGGGATGAGGTAAGAGTCGCAGTGACCAGATGGAAAAGGCAGGCCAGGGGACAGCAGGACAAGGCTGTTGGAGCAGGGGTCCAGGACGGAACTGGAACATAGACTGGCGATGCCCAGAAGAATATGGTAAATACAAGTAGAGGCTCAGATGGGAATAAACTCCTGCCTGAGGAGGATGGCGAGGAAGTTGGCGCGCTAGATGGTAGACGCTGATAGGAATCAAAGGAGCAAAGACAGTCAAATACAAGAGGAAGGACATTTGGGGGAAGGCTTGAATTCTCATCTGCGGATTCAGGTTGCGAGACCTCAGGAACTGGTATAGGGCAGGCTAACCAGGGCAGATCTGGCTACTAGAGAAAATGAGCCAGAAGTGAATTAGTTACCCAAGTGCCCGGTGACCTGGGCTCTCCTGTTCTGGATTTGTGACTGTGGACAAGAGGTCATCAGGGGCACAAGGGGCAATTTTACGTGTCGACTTGGCTAGGCCACAGCACATAGAGATGTGGTCTAACGTTTTCTATGTTGCTGTGAAGTTATTTTTTAAATGAGATTAACCTTTAAATCAGTAGACTTTGAGTAAAACAAATTATCTTCTATGATGTGGGTGGGTCTTATCTAATCAGTTGAAGGCCTGAATAGAAAAAGACTGACCTTCCTGGAAGAAGAGGGAATTCTCCCACCTTGGGATTCAAACTACTTCCCCTCTCTGGGTCCCCAGTCTGCCAAACCACTATGCAGATTCTGAACTTGTGAAACCACCACAATCACATGAGTATTATGGGCCAAAGTGTCCACTCCTCCCCACCCCCCTCCACCAAAAAATCATATGTTGAAGTCCTAACCCCCCGTAGTTCAGAACATGACTATATTGGGACAGGGCTTTAAATGAAGTAATTAAATTTAAATGAGGACATTAGCATGGGCCCTAATTCACCTGGTACAGTGCCTAATGTACTAGGAGGCTGAGGTGGGATGATCATTTGACCCAGAGTAGGACCCTGTCTCTTTAAAAAAAAAAAAGACTCTAATCCAGTATGAGTGGTGTCCATATAAGAAGAGGAGATTTGGACACAGACGTGTGCGTGTGTGTGTGTGTGTGTGTGTGCGCGCGCGCGCGCACGCACAAAGGAAAGGTCTTGTGAAGATAGCAAGAAGATAGCAGTCTGGAAACTCAAGAGCCATGTCTCAGAAGAAACCTACCCTGTTGGCCCTTTGATCTTAGATTTCCAGGCTCCAGAATGATGAGAAAATAAATCTCTATTTAAGCTACCCAGTGTGTACTATGTATATTTACTTTTTTTAGAGATGGGGTCTCACTCTGTCACCCAGGATGGAGTGCAGTGGTGTGATCATAGCTCACTGTAACACCTAGGTTCAAGTGATCCTCCTACCTCAGCCTCTTGAGTAGCTGGGAGTAAAGGTATATACCACAATGCCCAGCTAGTGTGTATTATCTTATTATGGCAACCCTAACTAACTAATACAGAGACAGAGCACTGTCAATTCCTTGAGCCAAAGGACCATGGGATATGCCATCCTCCGGCTCAGGGCATCATACCTCTGTGAACTCACTAAGTGCTGTGCCAGACTGGGCCTCAAAGCCTTGGCACTTGGGTTCTGCCCATGGTGATGCCAGGCTGAGGAAGCATGGGAGGAGGATGGAGGCAGTGGACTCAGCTGGGACAGTGGGAACAAGAGCCCAGGACTTCATCAACACTCAAGAAAAGTTTTGTTGAATGAATGACTGAATAATGACCAAGGAAGAACTGGGAGACAAAATGATCTTATGACTTTAAAAAACTGGCTCGGTGCCTATGGCTCAAGCGGCTAAGGCGCCAGCCACATACACCTAAGGTGGCGGGTTCGAATCCCCAGCCGGAGGCCCGCCAAACAACAATGATGGCTGCAACCAAAGAATGGCCAGGCGTTGTGGCGGGCGCCTGTAGTCCCAGCTACTTGGGAGGCTGAGGCAGGAGACTCGCTTGAGCCCAGGAGTTGGAGGTTGCTGTGAGCTGTGATGCCATGACACTCTACCCAGGGGGATAGCTTGAGGCTC
>CAUYTI010130825.1:0-37008 GCA_963575145.1 Galago senegalensis
CCCTTAGAGATTAGCTGCCTGTGCTTAGGACCCCTGGCAGACTCTTATTCAATTAAAAAATATATATATCTGGAAACTACTTAGAGCTCTGGTCCTTCCCCACTATCTAGCTCTGACTAAATGTCTCAAAAAAAAAAAAAAACTAGTACAAAAATAGGACATAAACAAAGAGTAGCGTATATTGAAACAAAGCCCATCTACAAAGCTGTCTTACCGTCTCAGTGGTGCTACCACAGAAATCATTTCTACGTGGCTCTAATCCCCAGGGGGTACAGTGCCCGGTTCCACCAGCAGCAAAGCGGGGCCATGCTCACAGTCCTTCAGAGTGCTATCCTCGGCTAAGTCCTTTAAGGCACATATTGACTCATTAATTCACATTTTTATGTGCACAGAGCTAATTACTCAGAAAGTAGATTGATAGCACAAAGCTCAACACTTCAAGCTGGAAGAATTTTGCATAGACTTATTAATTTATTCCTGCATGTCTCCAAAGATTCAACCTACATCTAATGAAACCCTGCTAAGCGTCAACTCTCTTCGCAGGCATGAGATGAGAATGTGAACATGACAAGGGTCCCCAAAATGTTTAAATTTGCTCCTTCCTCCCATGACACCTGTGATCTGTCTCTCTGCACCTGTGAGTCCTTCCTAGTGGGGTGGGGTGTGTGTGGTGGGGGAACAGTCATCAAGTTGCAGCTACTTGGGGGGGGTGTCAAGGAAACCACTGATGGTGCCAGGTGGTGCAAACGAGGCCTTAGGCCTTGTCACCAGGGCAGGGTCAGAGGTAGGCACAGGTCAGAATGAATCAACGAAATTGACCTTTGGATTTTAGAGAAATTCTCTTTGAACAAACAAACATTTCATCAACTCTGGGGAAACTGGTTTCAGAGACCCGTTGAGCAATGGCTGGCACAGGGCATCCGGGGCCACCTGCTCTTATCCTGCGGCGTGGGCGCCCCCGCCACGCTGTCCCACCCTGGCCGTGGACCGTCTGCAGTAAATGCGTACGTCTGGAAGTTAATGCTCTGGGGTGCTGCTGGCTCTGTCTGCCTCTGCTAATGGAGTGTGGACAGCCCTGGTTGTTTGCAACTTCTGTCCTCCCCTTAGGAATTCTAGTCGGTAATTCCAGCCAGTTCTGATAAACAAAGGACAGAGAGAACTGGCACAGAGGCTGGAAATTGCTTGCTCTGAGCCAGTCGCAGCCTGTAACAGGCCAATGCCCCGGGGGGCCAGTGCAGCTATAGGAAGACCCCAGTGGGAAGAACCAGTGGCTCCAATCCTGGCAGTGGGCAGAACGGTGTCCCCTAGAGTAGAGTGAGTGACCACTCAGAGATGCAAGGGTTTTGGGAGGCCACCTGGGAGGGGCCCGCTGAGTCACCTTGCTGGAGTGTCCTCTGAGGACACTCAGCCCCGGGGAGAAAGGCCTGTTCTTTGCTTCCATCCTTCCTTCTTAGTGCAGATTAGTTAGCCTCTTAGATTGTTGGGTTTGTTTTGTTTTGTTTTTTTCACTAAAGACGACCTTGAGATTAAGATTTAAATGACCCCTGGAAGTATAGACAAGAGGGGACCATGATTCCGGGAGGGAGAAAAGCCACAAAAGGGTGTGGTATTTTGTGTGCTGATTTCAGCGGGAAACTGGGGTTCTGTCCTAGTGGAGATTCTCAAAACCCCCAAGGAGGGAGTGCCTGTCTGAATTGTCCCACCAGAGGGGGTGGAGGCTGCTTGTTTATGTGGCTGCTGTCCTCTCAATTAACTGGGAGTGGGTCCAAGGTTTTTAACCCCTTCCCTTCACATGCTCTTGAGTTGCAAAAAGTATGCATAGAGTAAGCTTCTGCAGAACATGGAAGGAAGCCTCAGGCAGAGGGGGAGGAAGGCAGGTGCTTGGAGTGGGAAGTTTTCAACACTCCAGAAACTGTCTACCACAGCCACAAACGAACTCAGAGGTGGACGGGGAGGGTATGGACACTGTGCAGCAACATGTCTGCTACAGTCAGCAGAAGAAAACTATAGCACACATAGAACATTTACACTTGGAGACAGATAACAAGACTCCGAGGCAGGAAGAGTCTTCTTTGTATGAACTAGGAGCCAGGACTAAAGACTCATGATACACACAGGGACGGTAGCAAGAGACGACTCCACCACTGGCTGTGCTGCGTCCTGAATCAGGCAAAGGCGTCCCGGCTCCTGTGCCCTGTGACTTGAGGTAGAGGAAATGCTGACTGAGGCCATCTGCCCCCTTCCCTGCTAAGCTGCAGTCTTACCCCAGTTCTGGGTGACTCAGGAATCCCCTCCCAACCCTGTGCCTTTCTACACAGGCCACTCATTAGCTTCTGGTACAGAACTGGGGCAAAGAGGAAGAATTATAAAAGATAAAACCTTCCTACAGTCTCCCAAAATCTAGCAGAGCCTGGGGAGGGGGCTTTTCCCCTGAGGTACAGCCTCACTTGCTTCCGTTCATATCAGGTTTTTCTCAGCTGAGACACGTTTCCCTCCCTCACAGCCTGAGAGTCTGCTTTCTAACTCCCCCCACTGCCCCGTCGTCCCCCTAAGCTGTATCTTATATTCCAGCCAAACTTTCTCCTTACAGTTCTGTAAGCTGCCTCGAGTCTTTTGTGGCAGGAGGGGTGATACAAGGGGTGATACTGGTACTTACCATCCTGCTTGGATGGCACACTATAAAATATATTATGTAATTGGAAACAGGCATTCTGCAAGGCCAGCGCTATTATGGACTTGTGGATGATGAAATTTCTTGCGAGGTTATCAAACCTCAGTCTCTAAGGCAAGGAACAGATCGAGGGAATGTTGCCTTGCTCAGATGAAATAACTTTGCAGGACAGAAACATTTGGCCACTTCATCACTCAGCTTTCAACATAAAACAAGACATCAGAATTGCAGCTGCAAGTCTAGAAGCGAGTCTCCCCGGGGCCTGCAGCAGGTCATTATGGACTGTTTAGTCCCAGGCATATGTTCTTCAAAGTTTCTGGAACAAACAGTCTCCAAAACAAACACCGGCCAATCCTGCACACAAAGGTGCTTGTCTGCCAAACACTCCCTTTAGAAACCGCTCATCAGGGACTCAGCCTGGTGACTCCTCGCCCGCAACTCTCTCTTGCTTTGGGAAGGGCCAATTGTATGACATTAGCTCAGAGATACCTTGTAATTTTTATTCTCAGACATCAGTACAGGCATTTAGACAGAGAAAATAAATGCCAGGTGTCTTCCTCAGTAAACTGAAGTGACACATGACCGTTCTGTCAAGATTCCCTTTTCTGAGCACAGAATGAAGTGTGGCTTCAAGTGGTGGAGCTGCAGAGAGGGGAGGCAGCATCAGAGCCCGAGCGAGGGGACCGTGGGACAATGAGTCACCCTCCCTCTCCCCCATCTGGGTGGGCCTGGCAGCCATTGTGGCAAATCCCGTGATCTGAGCTCGTATGGATCTGCCTTTTGCTTTAGCCTTTGTAACACACTCACTGTAGATACAGATGGTGTGAAACAGGGGAGTGGGGTGGGGGGAGGGAGGTCATGACAACACAACCTGGAAACAGGGTAGCGGAGAGCGACTTGAGGTCAAGAGTTGTGATTTTTGAGTCAGATTACTCCGGGTTCATATCTGGAGGTAGAATATTATTTTACTCATTTTTCTGATGTTTTCATACAGAACGTCCACTGGAGTACTTAACTCATAATTGGAATAAATGAGATAAAAAGAAATAAATGAAATGATTCGTCCAATGACCAACATGAAGTGCTGGGCACCTGGAAACATCTTCCCCGTCTGTACTGCTGCTGTCGGTGGTGCCGTGTGGGCAGCACAGCCTACCCAGGCCTGCTGAGCTAAAGCAGTTCAGGGCTGTCTTGCCTCAAAGAGGTCCTCCTGGTGGTGTTCACACCTTGTCAGCTGTAGAGTCTCAGAATCAGGAAATTGTCCACCAGGCTCATTGAGGGGCTGCCTCTAGGGCAAAGTATGGCAGGAGAATAAGAATAAGAAGCATTTCTGATGTACACATCTCAGAACACCGTTAATGGTTCAGGCTGAGAGTCAAGAGTAACCAAGGCAGGAGGCCAAGCTGAGTCCTGGCAGGACGGAGCCCCTTGAGGGCTCAGCCTGGCTTTGCAGTCAGCCACCTTCATCTACCGGCTCATTTTGATATTCATTTGGTCCTTTAAGGGCCTGAATTATATCGGGCACTGCCCTTATAAAGCACTGGTACATCACCATCCCTTATAAAGTGTAAAGGAGTAGACAGTCTCTCTGATGAACCAGATGAAATTTTAACATGAAAGATACACATTAGCTTCAACTGTGTTAAATGCAGTGCGGGGGGCAAAGGGTGCAGCAAGAGAGAATAAAAAGGGAGTGATTTTGGAGTTTGGGCGGGGTGTGAGGGCATCTCCGAGAAGTTCTGTTAAAGTGAGGGATGTTGTCACTTTGTCACTCTATCACTCTGTATACCCTACTCTCTGCCGCCAAGAGAAAAGAAGAGCGTCCCAGGCCCAGGCAGCCACATGCTGAGAACTCGGAGGAAGGAGTGGCAGGAGTTGGATTTGAAACAGGATGTTTATACAACATCACCGGAACTCCCCACAACTTACTAATTTACTTCAAACAGGAAAAGCGCACATTTAGGATGAAAAATCCCGGCAGAAACCACATCAGTGTTTGTGCTCACATCTTGCTTTCTCTCCGGCTCTACTCAGGGCATCTACAACTTCACCATCCCTTTGCCACACTGTCATCCCCGTCAACTAGGACCTCTAGGGGTCAAATCGAATGGTCAGCTCTGGGTCGTCTCATTTTACCTGACCTCTCAGGAGCATATCACACCAACGACCACTCATTCATCCCCAGGGCCGGGTTTGAACCTGCCGCCTCCAGCATATGGGGCCGGTGCCCTACTCATTGGAGCCACAGGTGCCACCTGACTTTTTTTAAAATAGAACTCCTGTACTCTTCTGGTCCTTCTTTTCCCATGCTGTTTTTCTTTCTTTCTTTCATAATTTTTTTTTACTGAGACAGAGATTCACTCTGTTGCCCCAGGCTAGAGTGCTGTGGCATCATAGCTCACAGCAACCTCAAGTTCCTGGGCTTAAGAGATCCTCCTGCCTCAGCCTCCTGAGTAGCTGGGGCTACATGCGCCTATCACAATGCCCAGCTAATTTATCTATTTTTAGTAGAGACAGGTCTCACTCTTGCTCAGGTTGGTCTCAAACTCCTAAGCTCAAGTGATCCATGGGTCTCCCGGAGTGCTAGGATTACAGGCATGAGCCACCGTGCCCAGCCAATAATTAAATATTTTAAAGTAAACAAAACTTGCACATATCATTGATAATCAGATTCAAAGTCAGCTAACATCACTCTTCTACTTTAAAATGCTCCAATGGTTTTCTAACATATAAAGAAGAAAAATGAACTGTCCGACCATGAGCTCAGGCCACAGTCTGTAACTAATAGTCTCGTATCCATGATTTTTACAGAGGCTGGACCAAGAGTACATAAGAAGATCTCATGCTATATGCCTAAAGAGTAAAGTTTATAGATGCAAATTACTTCTATAAAGGTGAAAACTGAATGTTTTCTTCCAAATATAACTAAACCAGTTGAAATAATTTTGTGAAGGCAAAACTATGCAAAGTGATAACATTTAAGAGCCATCTCATTGCAAGGTTAGATAAGGGGTATCACGCTGTAGGCGTTTTACACCCCATGTGGACTTAAAAGTCAAGAGCAATATGAATTGTTTAATAGTCAAAATGTTCCTGAGATATTCTTTGCAGGCTTTGATGGTATCACATTACTCATTTGTTTTTACCTATCTCCAGAACCACAACTGAAACATAAAAGCAATAAAAAATTGGGCAGTAGACATTTCTGGGAAATATAAAAATCTACCGCATATCAGAGGTAGATCTGATATAGATAACTAATCATCTACCTCTCCACGTAGCTACCCACTTATCCCACTCAAACCCACCATGCAATTCAAAGCAATGGCAAAAATTTAAAAGGTACCTCTTATATAACATTAAAAATAATATGAAGTGCCTAAGGAAAAAATCTAACAAAGTATGTCTGTGTTTTCTATGGGGAAATTAAGAGGCATCCAGTGAAGAAGGAGAGTCTAGGCACAGGACAGCCTCTGTCTTCCTGACGGCTTGGAAAGACCAGTGTTAACAGATTCAAGGCAACGGCAACTCAGCAGTTACTGTTGTTTTATTTTAGAATCTTACGAACTTACTGTCAAAGTAACATGGGAGAGCAGATGCCAAGGAAAGCAAACACAGGCGTGAAGGAGAAGAGCCTATTGAGGACAACTCGCTCTCCCAGATTTCAAGCCTTATTACAAAACCACAGTAATCAGAACTGCTTTGTACTTGCACTGGGATGGTACAATGGGAAAAATAGAGAACGTTTGAGCTGAGCCGGGAATATGTGACTGATAGACGACAAAGTGCTAACTTTCTAGATAGGTGATTTTATTTATTTTTAATGTATTATTTTTTTTTGACACAGAGTCTCACTATGTCACCCTCGGCAGAGTGCTGTGGCATCACAGCTCACAGCAACCTCTTGTGCTTAATTGATTCTCTTGCCTTGGCCTTCCAAGTAGCTGGGACTACAGGTGCCCACCACAATGCCTGGCTATTTTTTGGTTGCAGTTGTCGTTGTTTGGTGGGCCTGGGCTGGATTCGAACCTGTCAGCTCCAGTGTATGAGGCTGGCGCCCTAGCCGCTGGGCTACAGGCGCTGAACCACCTGAATTTCTTTATGCAGTAGGTCCTTGGTCTGGGGGATTCAAAGAATGAACCTGTGGACCATAGATCAATAGTAAGATAGGATTTATTAGGCAGAAAGGAGTAGAGAAGGAGTAAAAAGCACCAGAGCTCTGGCAGAGGGAAGACCCAGTGGGAAGTCTCCACATGGGTCACTTGTCCAGGAAGGGCCCTTTGTCCAAAGGGTCCTTTGTCTTGAGAAAGACATTCCACCAGGACTTGGTAGATTGATAAACACCTTTCCAATATTAATGAGCCTATTAACAAATGAATGAAGGCAGCCCCTCCAGCTTGGGGCAAAATGTCAGGGTCTTCCCTTTATGGAATTGCCCAGGCCTAGGCAACTGGGGTCCCTTGTCCAGGCTTGAATGGGGTAACCCTGTACCAGTGGCACCACAGCTCACAGCAACCTCAGACTCTTGGGCTAAAGCAACCCTTTTACCTCAGCCTCCCAAGCAGCTGGGACTACAGGCGCCCACCACCATGCCTGGCTAGTTCTTCTATTTTTAGGGAAGACCTCAGACTGGTCTCCAACTCCAGAGCTCAAGCAATCTGTCCACCTCAGCCTCCCCAAGTGCTGGGAGGACACACCCAGCCCCTTTGCTGTTTTTAAAGGAATTTAACTCATGGATATTAGATTAGTATGAAAGAACAAAGGGTCAAGAATTGCTGAGATTGCTCTAAAGAGTCAGAGGCAGACGATGAGTCATTCCAGGCAGAGGTTTATTGTGAGGACAGTGTGGTGCAGACTGGGAGGAGCCCACAACCGACATGTGTATGTATAATATACCTGTCATACCAGGTAGCATTATTTATTCGTGCTGGAACAAAATGACTGTATCACAAATATTGTTGGAGTGATTATCCATTCGTAGTTAATTAAATTTATACTTTGCATGATAATAATAACAGCAATAAGAATACTAATAATGACGGCTACTAAGTTCTCCCTGCAGGTGAGGAACTGGCCTAGGAACCTTTCTGTGTTGTTAACTTATTTAATCTCGTCTACATTCCGATGAGCTATTTTACAAATTGTGCACATTGTTCATCTGAATTAGGTCATTCTTGTCATGCCAACCAAACCAGAATGGGGTGGGGTGGGGTGGGGTGGGGTGGGGGGGTGGGATGTGGGGTAAGCACTCAGGGTACATAAGGTTGTTCTAGAAAACAATTCTCTGCCAGCCTGCCAGATGAAACTGCTTCTTGTAACCTGAAACCAGTTTTATCGATAGCTGCTGGGATTACCTGGCACAATTCTAATTTTGCCCACCACTCTGGCCCTCAGTTTGGAGCTGGCCAGCTCCGCAAAGCTTTGTCTATGCTGATTTTCTCTCCAAACTACATCCCCCATGTTTACAAAGCCCCCAACCTTCTCTTTGTTCTCTGGACACACCAGAGAAGACACCAGTCCAGGTCTGTGTGTTTGCTCCAAATTGCAATTCTTTCTTCAGAAATGAAACATTAAATTCATTTAGAGACTTATCTCTGCATTTTTACTTTGTCTTTGACAAAATTAAAAAAAAAAAAAGCGACTCTTAGAGGCAGAACTCGCTGATACTCACACAGTTAAGTGGGAGAACTGTGTATTACTCCCGGGCAATGTAGCTGCGCCCAGGCAATGTAGCTGCCCAGGCCCAGCTCTGAAATACCACACCCTACATCATTGCCATGAACACAGAATTCAAGGTCATCAGGGTGAAAAACAAGCCTGACAACTAACTCCAGCAAGCAATTTTAGGATGAATTACACCAGGTTAGAAAAAAATGTTGCACACAGGTTTAGAAAATCTATAAACATGAACGTGAAATGTCATATTATATCCTGGAAATGATGATTGTATCTTAGAGGAAAAAAGGATGGGGCAGGGGAGGGAGTTTTTAAACCTTTCTGAGATACTCTCTTGCTTGAATTGATCTGTGTCAAATACGTAGGAAATGTAATTCGTTAAATCTGATTGTTAGATGTTCATGTGCCTCTTTCTTTTCTCTCTATATTTAACATTTCCTCAATGTCTACATTTAAAAAAGGAGAGGCGAAGTATGTATTTTTAAGGGATACGTTGACGGCAAGAAAGGAAGGCAGTGAGTCTAGGGTATAGAATGCTCTTAGGTCATAAGCTGGTGGAGGTTTTAATGAGGCTGCAGAATTAGATAAAGTTGCTTCCAGGTCTTTCTCATTTTTCTTCTCCCAAACAAACACTAATGTGCCTAAACGACCTACAACAGTCCATTCTCAGACATTAATCTCAGGCTCTGGTTATCATCTGGAACATCTACTGCTCTGTGCATTGTGGGTCCTCAGCAAATCGCTGTGGATTGAGCCATTTGCAATCTGCCATTAAACCATCATAAACCAAATTAAACCGTATTATTTTGGAAAATGCCTAACAGGTATTTCTTTGGTACAAAATTGATTTCCTGGGTACAACATTAGAAAAAGAAGAATTGATTGCCTTTCCTCTTGATTTCTTTCCTTCTTTCTTTTTTTTTTTTTATAGCAAAGCAAATTAGGATGTCTGTGCCAAGTGAGCTTTAGAGCAGCTTCCTGGGAGCCCTGGGTGTTTACTCTCAGCATTTCACTCTCACACCCTCGCTAATATCGCTCCTCAGTCAGCTTTGGCTAACCTTGAATGCCCTTTTCTCCTATTTGGAATTCCGCAAAGATAAATTTCCATTTCAAGCGCAGCCTGCTGCTTCTGGCTGAGATGGTTCCCATTGGCGGCAGCCCCTCCTGCTGGAGTTCCCATTTGCTCTCTGCAGGGCATCCCGCAGTCCCAGAAGCCGGATTGCAGAGAACACAGCCAGCCAACCTGCTGCTCTTTATATTGTGATTATTCAGAAGGGAACTGGGCGAAGAAGCACTTGGATTCTCTGCTTCCCTGCTCTCACAGTCCCGTCATCTTGGGCTCCTTTCTAAAGCCCAGCCATGTGGGTAACAAGCAGGGGACACCATCTTACTGTTGGTGCTGCTGCTCCCTGTCAGTGAACAGCGTAGAGGGCACCTCTCAGCGGCACTGCTGTCATGTCCATTAATATTAATCAATATCCTATTTGCCCTGGATGTTTGAAAGTTATGAAAATATTCCTTGCTCAGTATTCCTGGAGCGTCTGAGAGGCTTCTGTTATCAGCCTAAAGTTCTTTGAATTGCCCTTCTGATTAATATTTTTATCCAAACAGTCTTTGCTCAAAGCCAATATATTAACTATTTCCCTCTGCAGGTCCTTGATGCTCTCGATTTCAATGTATTACCATTATTTTGAGGCTCAGTGCATTGGCAATCTCTTCCACTTAAATTATTTTGTGTCTACTTGCCATCTGAGCCACCATGCTACCTTTAGCGTGAAATCCACAATTTGCGGAGATGTTTTTATAAAGACAAATCAAATAGAAAAACTGCCCAGTCTTTTTCGGTTGTCTGAAGCCTGTACTTCCTACCTTGTTCTCAGTTCTATTATCGATTACAACTTCTCTCATACTTTGGGAATACAAAGAGTATGTCTATAAAAAATAATCGGAACATTAGTAGAGTGTTCTAGTGTTTTTGTTCTGAAATTATCATATCCCCCCATCTCTCTTCACTGGGAACAGAGAACTTCATTCTCTCACACAGCCCGCACCTGGTTCCCCAAACATTGAAGCTTCCTTGCTCACCCACCGCGCTCATCTGTGTCCACAAGGAAAGCCTTAGGTTAGATAAGAACTTTCAAAGACTCATTATACTTTACAGAAAGAGATGTGTAACAAATAACTACGATGTATTCAGTTCTACAGGAGAATTGCGGGCAACATTTTTTAGATCCTAACTTTGCTTCCAGGTACCAGGAAAGATATTCTAGAGACATAGTTAAATTAGGTCTAAGGAAGTATTAAATTAGGCCTAGTTCACGGGAGCTCTCAAATCTATTTATTAGCTGTGTAAACTTAGAGGAGAGTTCATTTTTATCTTTAAATTTCAGTTTCCTGGCTATCCACTTGTCCTAATCACACTTGTCTCAGAAGGTTGTGTGAGAATTAAACAAAAAAGTAGCTATAATGTTTAACAGATGCCTGGCACAGGGTAGATAGTTAGTAAACAGTGGTATTTAAGGGACATGTCTGGTTATAACTGGGTGATTTTCAGGCAGATGGCTGGGTCTTTGGGAAAGGAATAAGGTGTTAGTATAATAGTTCATGCAAGTTCATGTCCTTCTCAAGGACAAGACAGCAAACCAAGTGAAGTAAGAAACTTAGTGTTTGCAAAGAGTGAGTTAAAATTTCACGGGATGCCCACACAAGAGAAAAACTGGGTTCAAGTTGGGAGGAAGGGGGAGGAGAGGGAGGGAAGAGGGGATTGGTGTGCTCCCACCTAATGGGCACAATGGAACGGTGTATGGACACCTCTTAGGTATGGAATACAACAAGGACCTTGCCTAACAAATGCAAATATTGTAACTGAATTTGTACCCTCATATGAATCTGAAATTAAAAAATAAATACAATTTCACTGGAAAATATAAACAGACCCAGATGTGGGCTCCTTCAACAGGCCAGGGGGTCGGATTTGTCTCTGTTCTAACTAAGCCTGACGATGACATTTTTTTCTATTAGGAAAGTGCTATCGTCTGTTTTATACTCAGAGGCCCCTGTGGAGATGGATTGCAGGGGAAGAGGAGGGAAATCTGTAGTGCAATTAGCAGGCGATGGCAAGAATCCAAGCAAGAGATAAGGAGTTCCAAGTTAAGCCACTGTGGTTGGAGGACAAGAGCAGATATGGCCCAGGAGAGTCAAAGGATGGAGTTCCCAGAGAGGAAAGAGCCAGATGGTGACATGCACCTGTGTGTGAAAGGCAGCCCCAAATTGCACTATCCAGGCATCCTCAAACTACGGCCTGCGGGCCACATGCAGCTCACCTAGGACATTTATCCAGCCCACTGGGTGTTTTTGCCGCTGTTGCCTGTCCTGCTTAGCAGCTGACTCGTCTTGGGGCCCGCAGTCTGGCTCTCCAACGGTCTGAGGGACAGTGAACTGGCCCCCTGTTTAAAAAGTTTGAGGACCTCTGCATTACCCCCTTGTCTGCTTGGCTACCAAAAATGTTCTACACAGCAAAGATAGGACGTCTTCAGCTCAAACCATTGATGGAGATAGATTTCACTCAATTGCCCATTACCTCATCGATTTTTCCACCTAATAGCTATTTGTTGACACCCACCTCAGGGGAAAGTAAAGATTAACAAGACTTACTCCTGTTACACAACAGCTTTTGCAGACTGGCAGTGGGAAGAGAGAGACTACCCAATTTTCTTTGTTCTGACTTTTAAGCACTAAGCTCTCTTAAGTCAGAAAAAGTCCAAGAAGCTAATCCTTTTTATTTTGAGAGTTTATTGGTGCTTTGCTTTCTTATCTTCCCAGCTCAGAGGGTTATAGGAAGCCCTCTTCTACGTGACCTGCTTTACTGAGGGCTAAATTCGTTCTTTTGGATGACAGTGAAAATTTCACCAAGTCACTCGTGCTAAGTCCCATATTGCCAGCTCCTTCCCTGGACAACTCTCTCCGAGAGAGAAATTGTCTCCTTTGCTTCTTATTCACCCTTAGACATCTCCCTGACCTTTTCTTCTTACTTTTATAAACATTGTAACTATGCTTAATATGGCTTTTTGTCTGTTTGTTTTATTGATGTTGTTCATAATAGATTATGTCCTTGGGGCCTACTGTGTTGTGCCAAATTCCCCATTCTTCCCCCAGTATCAAATATTCTGGGTTCTTGAGAAATTACTGATTTGTTTAGTTTTTCTTCATTTTGTCAAGTAGGCTCAAATGCTTTGTACTATTGCTGAGAGTAAGGTCTGCCTGCTACTGCATTCTAATTTCTTTTTTAAATTATTATTTATTAGAATATGTGATTTTTTTTTTTTCTGGAGACAGAGTCTCACTTTGTTGCCCTTGGTAGAGTGCTGTGGTGTCACAGCTCACAGCAACCTCCAACTCCTGGCCTTAGGTGATCCTCCTGAGTAGCTGGGACTACAGGTGCCCGCCACAACACCTGGCTATTTTTTTGTTGCAGTTTGGCCGGGCTCAAACCTGCCACAGGTATATAGGGCCTGCACCCTCCCACTGAGCCACAGGTGCTGTCCTGTATTCTAATTTCTATATTTTAAGCTGATGCTGACTTAGCTATCAAATATGAAAGCTTATTTAAAGTAGTACAAGGTAACTCTAAACAGCCTTGAATAAATACCTGAAGGGTTCATGTTCAGGTCAAGTGATTCACACTTACTGTAAGCACCACCATTTCCAATTACTCAGAGACTTTGCTTCTAAGTTTTGAGAATTTAAGCCTGCCCAACAGCCAATTTATGATGTAAAGTTGTGTTTATCGTGGAAACTATTTTTAGTATTTCTCTTTCTTTTTATTTAGGGAAAAAAGTAGCTAGGATTTAAGTCTGAAGACAATTGTTTTTCTGGTATATGGTTGAGTTATAACTGTTTGATGGTAGATATTTAGCAGATCCACACTGAAGTTTTCATCTTTTTACACAACTAGTCTCTAGCAGCTCATTTCAGAGATGACAGGGGAAGGTGTTTGGGCAAAAGCTTCTTGGAGCTCAAGCCTCAATGTCCAGTTGTACCTTGCACAGCTGTAGCCTGACGGATTTCTGTGTTTCTTATTATTTTGGACTACAGGGGACCTAACAACAAGTTTTCTCATTACCTGTGGGTTACTCAAAAACTCATAATGTGAAGCCCCACACCCTGTAACTAATACAGTTTTGTCAAAGAAAATGCCTCGACTTAGCACAAGGTACTCAAACACAAAGAGAAAATCATTCCTTTCGGATCAATAGCAGGTTTGATTTTCACTGGATCGATGTCAGTCAAATCTTTTTCCTCCCTCTTATGGACGGCTGTGCCATTTCAGATTCTTCCTGGTTTGGAGATACCTTTTTTTGTACACAAATATGTCTGTATGAAGTATTTCTTACCCTGATGGCTGACCTTTTTTGGAGTTATTTTTAGGATCTGGCCTTTCTTTGGGGCTTATTGTCAGGATCCAGATGTTGTTCTCTGCTTGCTTCTCATTGCCTCAAATTATCTAAAGCTCTAGTTGCTGAAGACGGAATTTAAATTCAGAGTCCTGTGAATGGTTTGGAAGGAATTTCTGATCTCAGATCTCTCACTGAAACATAAGATGTTTTCACAATGACAGTATATGCAGCCTTGTACAAGGTGTCCCCAAAGTCACCCCGTAAGTCACCACAAATAGGGGAAATGGAAAATGGTGGTCAAATGTATCTTTATCTACAAAATATTCATTAAAATTTTTAACAAAACATCGTCGATGTGTTGGCCACCTCTTTGTAAAATATTATAGTGAATATTTTGTAGATAAAGATAATCTAGCTATAATTTCCTGTTTTCCTATGTATGACAACTTTTGGGACACCTTGTATTACAGATTCCACATGCACAGAGAAAGTTCATATTAAAACTTAATTGAACCTGAACTGGTGCTGTGACAAACACATCTCCCACAGTGATTGGGAATAAACTATAAACAATTCCTCAAAATATACGGCAAGATTCACAAAAATACCATTTTATCAATTCTCTTCATCAATTTTTGTCAAAATATCATTTATCAATTCACTACAACATCATTTTAAGCCTCAAAATATGCATCATTCGTAAGATTACACATATTTTGAGGTGGTGCTCTTGTGCAGATATTAAGAGACAGCCCCCAGTTTCAGGCTGAGGCTGTTGAGACCCTGAGGGGGCCGTGCTCAGATGAGGAGGAGGGTACAATGTACCTTGAGGGCAAAGGAAAGAGAAGGGAGAACGTATCCAGGATGGAGAAGGGGGAGAATGAGTCAGTGGCAGGCAGCACTGGGTTTTGGGGATGAACACACTCACTTTTACTCAAAACTGTTCCCCTCAAATTATGGGGCCTGCTGCTGTCTTATGATTCTCTTTCTGAGTCTCTGGGGGGAAAAGTGTCCACTGTACTCAACACTGATATGAAACCAATATATCAACAGCTACACGCCCACAAGAAGGATAAAACATAAATGTAGGTTAGCAAGGGGTAGAGGGCGGAGGGAGGAAGTGTCCAGTAGGCCCCCGGGTGAGGGGCCCAACTGCAACTTGAACTTGGTTACAAGTAACCTAAGACTTGTACCCTCATTAATTTAAAATTTAAAAAAAGTGAACCTTCAACTGAAAGATCAAAGAAGATGAGAAATGAACGTGAGCTGCTGATAGCTCTTTCATCTGACTCTAGACGATTAAAACGTGACAAGTGGATTTAAATTCAGGTGTGTCTAATCCCACAACCTGCCGTCTCTCTTGTGCCACAGTATTTGCTACTAGATGCACTAACTAAATAAAGGCTGACCCCACACGTGCTTGGATGTAGCACTGCCCTGGACATTGGTGAACAGCAGCAAATGAAGTGGGTACGATGTCTGCCCCTTAGAGCTTCCAGTCCTGGGAGGAGGATCGATATCAACTAAACAGGCATAGGTCATAAGCATTTGATAGTGTTCTTGGAGCCTCTGATCGCAGACGCAGGGAGAAGGAACTGCAGACGGGATGATTGATTTGAAGGGAGGTCGAGACTCGCTCTGATCAGCAACCCGGCCTAACTTTACTGATTATCTTATATACTTTCAAACATTCAGTAAGAATTTAACACGGATACAAAGAAGTGAAGTAACATTAGGAAGCTACCATTAAGATTACAATTCAGTGTGAAGGCTGAGGAACACATATATAATTGATCTTGTTTAGAGTAAAAGCATAAGGGAGACTGACTAACTGATCTTGCCGACCAAACCAAAACTAGAGATTATAATGTTAATGAAGGAAGAAGACAGAGAACAGAACCCAACGCTGGAGGACATGTTTTTCAGCCTCCAGCTGCGACCCCAGCTGATTCTCCAGGATTTCTAAAGAGAGTTATTCTGCATATTCCTGCATATCTATAGGCATGTGCAGAAGCTCAATCTTTGAAGAAATCTTTCTCAGAATCAATCTCCTGGGGGAGCACATTGAAGTGAACTGCCATGTCTGAGCATGGGTGCTTATCTCTACAAGCATTATTATAAATACAAGGACAAATTAACACAAGGACATAATAAATAATAATTAAAGGATCTACTTCAGGAGGACCCGACCTGGTATGAGCTTCAGTTATGGCAGCTGAGGTCTCAAGAATAGTAGAAATGCCTTTTGGCAGGAGACGCCATCTTCCAGTAATTCACTAAAATAACAAACCCAAAGTGAGAGGGGAGAGGCCCCCAATATGAGTTCTCTAGGCCTTTTAGAAAACGTGGAGTTGTTCCTTTGGCCACATATATGCAAATCTACAAGAAAGGTGATATTGTAGGCAGCAAGGGAATGGGTACTGTTCAGAAAGGCCACACAGAGGTTACCATGCAAAACTGGAAGAGTCCACAGTGTCACCCAGCATGCTGTTGGCATTGTTTAAACAAACCAGTTAAGGGTAAAATTCTTGCCAAGAGGATTAATGTTTGTATTGAGCATATTAAGCACTCTAAGAGCCAAGATAGCTTCCTGAAATGTGTGAAGGAAAATGATCAGAAAAAGAAGAAAGCCACAGAGAAAGGGACCTGGGTTCAGCTGAAGCGCCAGCCTGCTCCACCCAGAGAAGCTCGCTTTGTGAGAACCAACCCATTTCCTGTGAATTCATGGCATAATGGGCATATGAGAAGCACACAGGAGAAGAATGGAACCGCGACATTAGGTGCTGGAACTTATTTATTCCCCATGAATTCACGGCATAACAGGTGTACAGCACAGCACAGGATAACCAAAGACTCCATGTAACAGTGATATAAGGTGCTGGGACCTGTTCCCCATGAATTCATGGCATAACAGGTGTACGGCATAGCACAGGATAACCAAAGACTCCATGTAACAGTGATATAAGGTGCTGGGACCTGGTCCCCCTGAATTCATGGCATAACAGGTGTACAGCACAGCACAGGATAACCAAAGACTCCATGTAACAGTGATATAAAGTGCTGGGACCTGTTCCCCCTGAATTCATGGCATAACAGGTGTACGGCACAGCACAGGATAACCAAAGACTCCATGTAACAGTGATATAAGGTGCTGGGACCTGTTCCCCCTGAATTCATGGCATAATAGGTGTACGGCATAGCACAGGATAACCAAAGACTCCATGTAACAGTGATATAAGGTGCTGGGACCTGTTGCCCATGAATTCATGGCATAATAGTCATGCAACGCTTTCTCACATTCAGTGGCAAGGCACCTGCCTCCCTGAGCTACTGGGAGCTTTTCCCTATGAATTCATGGCATAATAGATATTAAAAACAAAAGCCTACTACTAATACTGAAAAAAAAAAAAAGGAGAAGTCAGGGAGGTGGAGGGAGTGGTTGGTAAGAGGAGAAAAATGTAAAGTAGCAAAGTAAAAAATGTAAATGTAAAGTAGTAAGAAGCCAGGTAGAGACCAGCCGGGGCCGTGTGCACGTGGTGAGCCCTGTTAGGAGGCTTGGTGCAGTGTAAGGAGAAGGCTGGGCAGCGTGCCCATCCTGCCCTGAGTTTCCACACTGTGCTCTGACCCACAGCGTCCTGGTGCCCTTATCCGTGACAAGCACTAATTGGAAGGATCGCTTTGAAAAGGAGAAGCTTTACCTTTTCTGGGCAGCAAAGTGCAACCAGAGGTGGTTCTCTTCCTCCTCACTAAGCCAGTTTAGCACCCTCCCCATTCACCTTTCTGACGTCAGCGTTATAAAAGCCACGATTTGGCACAAATATGAGCATGAACTGCTCTGCGAGCCCTGCTGGTGTAATGTCCCCTTTGCACCCAGCCATGCGGTGCAGGGTTGGAGGAGAGAGAGAGAGAGGAGGGAATTGAAGAGACGGAGCTTCCTTTGTCTTTAAAGTATCGGAAACCCAATCCTGAGCATTGTTTTCTCTTTGGAGGAAGTAGTGTTGAACTAGTTCCAGCAAGAACCAGGGTGAAATCCACAGATCTAAAACCTGTCTTGGAGTCTGGGGACTCACCAAGACTGTTTGCTACCTGAGGCTTTGCTTGGGATACGAAAACTGCCACTGCCTTGAGTGGTCGTCCTAAAATCCGCTCAGAGTGGGCAGCGCCCCTGCCGGGCGCTGTTTCAACTGTGATTCTAATAATGACGTAGCTCCATTCTCTTTATTATTTCCCGGTCCCACCTAGGTTAAGTCACTCCCCAAATCTTTTCTGAGAAACTCCCATGTTTGTTTATATATATATATATATTTTTTTTTTCCCCCCTATTTGGAGCAAGTTCCTAAGGAAACACTGTTATGTCTGATGGTCTTGTCATCCACACTAAACTCTGCAAATAGCTTTCTCCCCTTCGGTCCTCTTCTCTGTACCGTAATTCTGCATTTCCAGTTGCTTACTGAATATGCATTTGGATAGCCACCTTTCATAGGGTGAACTGTGTCCCTTCCACTCCAAAATCCGTATGATGAAATTCTAACTACACCACCCCCGAATAGCACTGGATCTGGAGACCATTAAAGTGGTCACTGTGGCAAAGTGAGGTTCAATGTGTGGCCCTAATCTGATAGGACGATGTCCCCATGAAATGAGAAGATTTTGTGAAGACAAAGGGGAAGAGAGACTTAAGAAGAAATGAACACTAGGCACCATAGTGTAGCGACTGGGAGCTTCTATTCTGGACCTGGACTTCATGGGTTCAATTGCTGATACCAGCACCCATTAGACTGCTCAGCTGGCTGAGCTGCAACCTTTCTGACCCCCAGCTTATGATTATGATGGTATTTACCACGTTGGCTTGCCATGAGGATTAAATAAGTTAATACATATGAGGTGCAAACACCAGTGCTTATAATAATATAAATGTATGCTATTATTCTTAAGAGAAGGAGGGATAAATGAAGACGTCTCAAATTATGCACGGTGAGCCACAATCTCATTTCCCATGCCCACTATGTTCATTTCTTCCAAACGCTAACCTTTCACCAACCCCGCCAGTGACATCACATTAAGTGAAGGAAATGATTTATCCTATAAGGGTACATGCGAATCTTTCTAAATGTAGAATATAAATGTCTTAACACAACAACTAAGAAAATGACACGAAGGCTATGTTAACCAGTTGGACGAAAGTATTTCAAATTTTATACAGAAACAACACACTGTACCCCATGATAGTATCAATGTACACAGGTATCATTTAATGATAAAATAAAGTAAAGGAAGTGTGGCACACCTGAACACACATTCAGTGGCTCTGTGAGAATGTTGGAGAAATGGGAAGAACTGTACAGAGGACTGGTGTAGTTTGTGGTTCTGCATATGAATCAGTAGAGCTCCAAAAATAAACCCATGCTAAAAGGAAGGCCACGATGAGAGAGATCAGAAGGATGCGGACCTTCCTGCTTCTAGACTCCACACGGGAGCAGCAGGAAAGCGCCCCAGAGGCCAGAGTCAAACACTCCTACCCCTTGGGCAGAGGTCCTTATTTTCAACCTAATCCTTGAGCCATCGGCTATAGCAAAAATCACCTTCTCCCTTTTTTTGGTCTCTTCCGTTCTTTCTCTAATTTCCTGAGGGCTTTTTATAAAACTGATCCCTACAAAAACTAAAAGGAAGACCCAATCAAAATCAAAATCGCTGTTCTATTCTTCCAGGCATTCCTGCTTTTTTCTTTGGTCTCTACTGGTCAATTTCCTTATCTAACGAATTGAAAAACTCAGATTCCGCGACCTTTCCCTGGCTGTCCACATAACCTTATCTCGGTTACTGTGTGCCTGCCCCCAAGTCAGGACTTACGAGGAATGTTAAAATTCCCTCCTTCTAGGAATATTCAATTGAAGTTGTAAAGACAAAAATATAATTAAAACAAGACAGTATGTTTTTTAGCCAAGCAATGGATTTTTTACTAGTAATGACAAGTAACTTAGAAGAAGCTATCAGTGTGGCAGAAAGGGTAGGATTATCCCTAAAGGGGACGGGGTTGCACAAGAGTTTACTTGAGTTCAACTTTGCAAACCAGATGCAGAGGAGGGGCGGAGGCAGGAATATTCTAGGAAGGAAAACCGAGTGGGTCCCGGTGCAGAGTTCCGGACGCCTAGAGCATGCTGAACTTGTGGACACACCAGCTGGAATTTAGATTTCAGATAGAAAGGCAGTGGAAACAGTTCAAAGAGAAATATTGAGACCACATTATGAAAGATTTTAAATGCCGGCCTAGAAGTCTATGCTCGAATGTTTCTAAAAAATTTCTGCAGACGTATCTCTAAGGGCGTTGAGAATATTTGCACGCTCCTATGCTCTCTGACTGTAAAAGGAAAAGTTTTGAAGTTTCATTCTAATAATACATAATGGATTAGTTTAAAGATAAAACAAAGTGCATGAATGTTGCACTCTGCTGAATAATATTTATTCCCATTATAGTATAACAATTATGATTTTCTTTCACTATAGCTTTTAGAAAATCCAAGCTTCAGGAAATGTCTTATCTTATAGCTTTTAAGTACCAGCCAAAGAATCCTTGAGGTAAGAGTGCTCTAATTAGAAAACAGCAGCCGTAGGCCACAGGAAACCCACTGCAAACGTTTTGAAAAAGGAGACTCACACTCTTTTTGAGGGGTTGGCTCATTTTACAAAAGAAGCAAAGCTGATGGAAGACACAAACTCTTTCTTTCTCTTCTTGGGAAGCTTTCCTTTCCTAGGCTCTGCCCCGAGACTTCACAGGACCCCGAGGAGGAGGACCCTCACAACCACTGCTACACAGGGCAGGCGCTGCCTCTTCAGATCACTGGCAAAGATTTTACTTTATTTTTATTTCAGCATATTCTTCCAAGAAGTGATCAAAGGCCAATAGAGAGCTAAAAAGTGTTGGCCATTGGGATAATATCTACATTTTGACCCTTGAGATTGCTGTACACCCCCATATATATATAATTTTTTTTTTTTGAGACAGAGTCTCACTCTGTCAACTTGGGTAGAGTGCTGTGGCATCATAGCTCACAGCAACCTGAAACTCTTGGGCTGAAACAATCCTCTTGTCTAAGACTCCTGAGTAGCAGGGACTACAAGCACCTGCCACAATGCCTGGCTAGCTTTTGTCTATTTTTAGTAGAGTGAGGGTCTTGCTCTTGTGCAGGCTGGTCTCGAATCCCAGAGCTCAAGCCATCCACCTACCTCAGCCTTCCAAAGTGCTAGGGTTACAGGTAGTGAATGAGTGTGCCTGGCCAAGATCACTATTTTTTTGTTTGAGAAAATTTCAGGTGCAAATCTTCACTCCATAGCATTGAGCCCTTTCTTGCTTGGTGGGATCTGTTTTCCATTTATTTACTTGTATGAAGTGGGCTAAGAACATTGCAGTACAGACTGTGCAAACAGGTCCACTGAGCCCATGTGTCTAGGCGTTGGGAAGGGACACTTCATTGAGAGGACAGCGGATAGGAGACGGCTGTAAGAAATCAGCTATTAAAGTGAGGAGTCTATGCTGCCTGTGGTGGTACTGACAACATTTATTTACACGTGTGTTGATGTCTATAGCGTGTTTTATCTTTTCATGATTTGCGAGTAGAGGTACAATGGAATATTGGGATGTTTATTTTCTTCCTATTGTTAAACTTCTTTTTCCATGTAGCAAACTCCCTAAACCCAGGACATTTTGTGGGTTGAAACTCTGGATGTGAGTGTGAGGAGGCAGGAGGGGAGTTAGTCCTGTTTGAGATCCATGACATTTGAATTGGGAGATTATTGTATAAACAGATAATTAGAAAAGCTGTGACCTAAATGAGGTCCCAGAAAGGCCCCCTAACAAAATATTTCCATCTGCCTCCTACCTGTCAAGAATCTTCCTGAATTACAGTTTTTTCACAAGTCTCTTATTAAAGCATAAGTCCCTTTAGGGGGTGAAGGACTTAGGGATGTGGTAAAAGGCTGAACTAATTTTAGCTCCACCTTGGAATCTTAGAAACTTATGGGAGAAAGATAATACAATAGGTTAGCCAGTTCAAGTGTCCACCGAGGACCAAAGTAGCTCTTAACTGCTAAAAATATCTCACCCGATTTCAGTACAAACATAGGCGAAACCTAGGAATTCAATGAAGCAATTCTTTCCATCATCACACCATGATAAAGGTATTTGCTTTAAAAATTACCGTGCTGTACAACTCTCAGCACCACTTTCACATCTAATTGTTTATTTAACGCAATCTTTTGAAGTACACCTTTGTGCTTGGAACCAAAATCCGCCACCATGAGGCGTCTATCATTTGGTCTCACCTGCCTGGTGGGCACATGGAATGTGTTTTTCTTACAAGCTCTTCCTATCTTCAGAGATCGCCCTTAACCCTTCTTAAGCCGATCTAGAGCAGCAGGCTGAGGTTCATAAAGGGGACAAACGAAAAACTCCGACGTATAAAGTCACTTCTGGAGGTTTGACGAGAAAACAAAAACAAAAATAAGCCCAGCCATGTGGCTTGGATGACTGCCACGGGAGACCACAGGTCGTACAACACAAGGACAGTCCTGTGTCACCTAAGAGGGCAGACAGGCTCTAAGACACTTACTGTTAGGTGACTTTGTCATTGTGCGAACATCAGAAATGCACTCAGTCCTGGATGGTGCAGCCTGCTACGTACCCAGGCTGCACGGTGGAGTCTTCCAGGCTGTCAAGCTCTCCAGCACGCCACTGTACTGAAAACTGTAGGAAATTCTAACACGACAACAGCAAGAATTTGTATATCTAAACACACCTAAGCATAGAAAAGGTATAGTAAAAACACTGTATAAAAATGGAAAATAGAGGGCAGTGCCTGTGGCTCAGTGGGTAGGGTGCCGGCCCCATGTACCCAGAGTGGCAGGTTCAAACCTGGCCCCAGACAAACTGCAACAAAAAAAATAGCTGGGCATTGTGGTGGGCACCTGTAGTCCCAGCTCCTCGGGAGGCTGAGGCAAGGGAATCACCTAAACCCAGGAGGTGGAGGTTGCTATGGGCTGTGACACCAGAGCACGCTACCAAGAGCAATAAAGTAAGACTCTGTCTCTTAAAAAAAAAACATATATATATATATATATATAATAATAATTAAAAAATGGTACATATATAGAGCACCATCATGACCAGAGTCTGCAGGCGTGGAAGTTGCTCTGGGTTAGTCAGGGAGGGAGTGGTGAGGCCCAGGGCATTGCTGTTCAACATTGTAGACCTCAGAGACACTGTATACACTGCATTTATTAAAAGATCCTTTCTTTAGTCATAAAGCAACTTACTGTAGTTATTTTACAAACGTTTAATTTTCTTAAAACTGCTGAATCGTTTGTAGGAACACTTAGCTTAAACACAAACTCATCACACAGCTGTGTAAAACTTCAATTTCCCACAAACACATCACACAGAAATCTTTTCTCTTTATATCCTTTTAAAGCTTTTTTTTTTCTATTTTAAAACTTCTATTTCCTTGTAAACTTTTCTGTGGAAAGACACAAGCACACACCTTAGCCTACACAGGGCCACCTGTGCCAGCCTCCCACCTTCACACTGGCCCCCTGGAGGGTCTGCGGGGCAGCAACACCCACAGAGCTGCCCGCTCCTCTGATAACAATGCCTTGTTCTGGATACTTCCTGAAGGGCCTGCCGGAGGCTGTTTTACAGTTTACTTTTTTTTTTTTTTTAAAGTAAAAATAGTATACTCTAAAGCAATGTTAAAAAGTAGAGTGTAGCAAATGCACAAATTGCGAACAGGGGTCCACCATCACTGTCGAGTAGTGTAGTGTGCATAATTGTAAGTGCCGTATTTTCTATACAACCAACAGGGCAGTAGGTTTGTACACAGTAGCACCCTGTAAACACGTGAGTGGTTCCTTGAGCTACAGTCTTGTGACAGGCACTTAATCAGTATGTGACAGGGATTATTCTTCAGTGCCACTGTGATCTTTATGGGACGGCCACAGTGTGTTCTAGCCGCTGGTGATGGAGATGTTGTTATGTGATGCATGACTGTGTTACATTGACGATGTAGTGATACTTTTTACTAGGAAAGGTATTCCCGGCATATTGAGCAAAATAAACTGCTTATAGAAAAAATATATATGATTTTATTTTGAATTCATTTATTTATTTATTTTTTGCTGTTTTTGGCTGGGGCTGGGTTTGAACCCGCCACCTCCAGCATATGGCGCCGGTGCCCTACTCCTTTGAGCCACAGGCACTGCCCCCTTTTTTGAAAAATTTTAAACATACATATCCCCATCTTCATAAATGTGCATGAAAGAGTCATGGATAGCTCAACTGTGGTAAATATTGGTTATATTGGGACTGGGATCTGAAATATTTTCTTGTATTTTTCTTATTTATATTTTTCAAGAGGAGCCCTTTAAATTTTTCTCCAAAAGCGACAGCTATTTTCAAAATAAAACCAGAACAAAATGACCGCTTGGTGCATAGTTGGTATTCGGCACATGTTTGTTGGACTGAAACTTGGAGTTGAAAATGAAACCTTGCCTTAGTCCTTTGAGATCAGAGAGATTGGAGTTGTGGTGACTGTGTGTGAGAAGAGAGAGGTACAGAGGGAGAGAAGGAGAAGTTAGAAGATTAAAGGAAAATGTTTTCAGGGTGGTCTAAAAGGAACAATGGAAATGAATTAAGAAGAATGTCAAAGTTCAATTAAAAAATAATACATTTCCCGAGAGACAACCTGGATGTGGAACTGAACCACAAGGGAAGTAACTGGAGTCTACTGCTTGAGTCGTGTTGAAAAACAAAACTAAAATTTTTTTGTGTGTCTTTTCCAGTTTCTAAAAGTTGACCTTTCAGGGACCCATCTCCATGTCTTCTTTTCATTATGAAGAAATTGAAAATTAGAGGTCACATTTCCTGGAAGTGGCTCAGGCTTACGGTGAAGCAGCTCATGTAGAAAAGTGGCCACTCAGGGACTGACCTGTGTCCAGTACAGGCTTCCCTCCCAGGGGAACAAGTTCTTGGTAAAATTCTAGCCTGGGGCTTTTGCACCTGGCCGGGCTCCAGCCTCTTGGGTACATCATGGAAAATGAGGGCTGCACTGGCCACATGTGGGCTGTGTTTAAACAGTGTCTTATGGCCTCCTGCCTGTGTGTAGGTTTTGAGAAGGTCAGGACACATCTGGTTCTAGTCTACCCTCATGGTCTGAGCAGGAAGAGAGTAGGTTCTGAAGATGCTGGCTTCTTACAATTACGAAGGAGGCTGCAGGGCTGTCTTCTAGGGTGAAGTTGAGTACAAAGAGAATTTTAGTGTTTCTTCTTTATCCCTTTTACTAATGTGACCTGACCTGAAACTCATCATTTCAAGCCACAAAGATAAACCCAGAGACCAGCTCACAGGATTGGAGTGGCTGCCTGGGTCCAGCATGGCTCTTTAAGACATGGCAGTCCTGTATTTGGAAATGCGTAGCCTCTTGATGTCAGCTTCCAAACTTTTTCCATGTCCCAGAATCCCAACCTTTGACAAACAAACAAAAATTACCACCAACAAAAATTCTTTTATCTGGTATGGCTTCAGCCACAGGGCCCAGTCTCAAATTCCATGTCCATCCTTGACCTGGTGGAAGGTTTGGCCCTGGTGCTCACCAGCTTCTGAAAGCTCTCCCATCTCTGCAATGTTCTGTTTAATCTCCTTCTTCTCTTCCTGCTCCTTCACTCTTCTTACAGGAAGTATTTTTCTCTTTTGCTGGAATTCTTTATAATCTCTTAAAGTCTTCTTTCTCATTCTAACTCCCTTGAGGAATTAGCCGCTAGGGATATTTTTACATAGATGGCAATTATTCCGGTCAAAGCCCCTTCCCTCGTACATCCAGCCAAACGTCCCACGTCATCACAAATTCAGTGCTCTGGCCTTTGTCACCACGGCCTGTATGTGGACCACAAACACATTTCCACTGGTGTTGTCCAGGCTGCAGTCATCTCAGTCTTTTTATTTATTTATTTTTTTATTAAGTCATTTGTACATAGATCATAAATACATTTATGCTATTATGGGATTCAATGTGTTGATTATTTGTACAAATTAGAGTGCTTACATCCTACTAAACAACATAGCATTCACCTCATGCACTCAATTACAGGATTAAGACATTTGTGTTCTACACCTGATAGATCCAACTTGGACTTGCAATATGCTCCATAGGTGTGGTCCCCCTACCAACCCGTCCTCCACTGACCCACCCCCTCCCTTCCCCTCTCCCTCCCCTTCCCTCCTTCATCCTAGGCTATAGTTGTGTTTCATTTTTCATATGCATGTGTGAGTGACTGTAAATTGGTTTCACAGTAGTCCTGAGTTCTATTCCTGAGATATTTTACTAAGAAGAATATTTTCCAGCTCCATCCATGTAAACATAACAGTCATCTCAATCTTGAAGGCTAAAAGCTTCGGGGTTATATTTTATTCTTACAACTTATTCTTACATGTCCACATTTCCAGCAAAGTCTTGAGATTACCATTCAAGCTTAACGTGAAGCATCTCATGGATAAAAGTGATCACTCAGGAACTGACCTTGCCCAGAGCTGGGCTCCCTCCTCCCAGTTGTGGGTTGCTCCAAAGTTTGCCCGTTCCATACACATTTCCACTGATCCACTGGGGTCATGCTAATTCTCTTGAAGTAGTATATGTACCGAATTAGTCTACAAAATATTCACAAAATACTCTCTATGTGTTGGCTACCTCTTTGTAAAATTTTGTAATAAGTATTTTGTGAAAACAAAAGTACATTTTGCTCTAACTTTCCACCTCTCCTTCTACATGGTGACCCTTGGGGCACTCCACATTTCTCAAGAACTTATAATGCTTTGCTATGGGTCCGTGAAAAGGGCTAAACTTTCAGTTTAGTTTTCAAGGCCTTCCAAAATCCAACCAACCAATGGCTTCCACCTTTTAAACGTACTATCCCAGCACAGAAATCAATTCAGACCGTATCCTATGAGTATTGTGATCGATTCATCTAGGTTAGTTTCTCTTTTGTGTTTTTATTTTTTCAGAACATGGCAGAGGTACAAATGTCTTGGTTACATGAATCGCTTTTGTGCAGTTTGAGCCCGAGTTGCAAGTGTGCCCCTCACCTGGACGGTGGGCACTATACCCGTTAGGTGTAAATTTACCGCTCCTCCCACCTGTTTGCTGTCCCTTGACTTGAGCTTTACCACCAAATGTGTTCATGGGTGTCGATCGATTAGTTCCAATTTAATAACGAGCACGTGGTGTTTGTTTTTCCATGCTTGCCACACTTCACTAGAACAATGGTCTCCAGTTCCATCGTGGTTGCTGCAAAAGGTGTTAGTTCACCATTTTTTTTTTTTTTGTAATGGCTATGACTCCATGTTACACATAGACTGCATTTTATTAACCCATTCCTGTGTTTATGCGTCATCTTTGTGATATGAATCGTGCTTCAGTAAACACTCTATGACACATCTTTCTGACAAAAGGACTTTATTTCCTCTGGGTAAATATCTAGCAGTGGGATGGCCGGAACCAATGGTAGGTCTAGTTCTTCAAGGTGCCTCTGCACAGCTTTCCACAGAGGGTGCACGAGTTTACAATTCCACCAACAGTGAGCAAGTGTTCTTTTCTCTCAGCACCCACACTGGCACCTGTTGCTCTGGGGTTTTTGATAGAAAGCCATTCTCACTGAGATTAGGACATATTTCATTGTGGTTTTGCTTTGCATTCCCCTGAAGGTCAGAGATGTTGAGCATTTTTTCATGTTTATTGGCCATGAATCTGTCTTTTGAAAAGCTTCTAGTCGTGTCTTTTGCCTACTTTTTAATGGGGTTGTTTGATTTTTTTTCTTGCTGATTTGTTTGAGTTCTTTATAGATTGTGGTTACCCTTATCCGATGTAAGCAAATACTTTCTCCCATTCCATGGGTTGTCTATTAACTGTATCGATTGTTTCCTTGGCTGGGCAGAAGTTTTCTAATTTAATCAGGACCTTTATGTTAACTTTTGTTGCTGCTGTTGCCTTTGGGGTCTTCTTCATAAATTCTTTGCCTAGCCAATGTCTATAAGAATTTTTCCAACATTAATTTACTTCTGAATTCTTCTACATGTAGTTTCAGGCCTTAGATTTAAGTCTGTTGTCCATAGTGAATTTTTAAAATTAGTTTCTTACATCTTTTTAGTCTCTGAATAAAGGGATGTGAGATGTCTATGCAAATTTTGCACTGGGACTTCGAAGAAGCAGAGAGCACCTCTCCCACCATTTTTTTCCCCAGGGTTTCGAGTGAAGGAATTTTATTTACGAACTGTGGAAAAGAATTCTAGATGGGGAATAAAGTGCTTTCATCTTGCTCTTTGCCTGAAGCCTTCCTGTATGAATCACTGCAGAAATTTTATATGAATAAAGCATCTCCTTCTTCACATCTGAATTTACGTGGACTTTAAAATGAAACGAACCACAATAAAACATGAGTTGTTGGAGAAAAAAGTCTAATTCAAAAAGGTTTTAATAATAACGTCTTTACTCATTTGTATTCTCAGTAGGGAAGGAGAATCATCAACACTTTTCTGTTTTTATCCCTGAAACTAATCTCCATTGCCAGGTCAGCCTCAAGGGAACTTTCTGCACATATGTATTAGGGAACTTTTTGTTTAGAAACCAGTATAATGTCAAATTTCATCCTGCTTAGGCTTTTCTAAGCATCCTACATTGTTGTGATAACTGAGATAAAATGAAATATTTCTTGACTTGTGAAAGTCGGAATGGTAAAAATATGATAAATATTTAAAATCTAGATATGTTGAGGTTATTTCACAAGCCGGCAATAGTTTTGATTTTGCATTAATTGAACTGTAAAATTTTTTGTTAAGAGAGGTGCCTGTGGTTTAAAGGAGTAGGGCACTGGCCCTGTTTGCCGGAGGTGGCAGGTTCAAACCCAGTCCTGGTCAAAAATTGCAAAAAAAAAAAATCATTAATGATTAGAGTCTCTTTTAAGATGGGTATTTTCCGGCTCGGCATGTGTGGCTCAAGTGGCTAAGGTGCCAGCCACATACAACTAAGGCAGAGGGGTCAAATCCAGCCCAGGCCTGCCAAACAACAATGATGGCTGCAACCAAAAAATAGCTGGGCGTTGTGGCAGGCGCCTGTGGTCCCAGGTTCTTGGGAGGCTGAGGCAGGAGACTCACTTGAGCTTGGGAGTTGGAGGTTGCTGTGAGTTGTGATGCCACGGCACCCTACCCAGGGGGACAGCTTGAGGCTCTGTCTCAAAAAAAAAGAAGGGTGTTTTCCAAAGTTAGGCAAGTTTTTGCAAATTTTTTCTTGATTAAATTATTTCATGGAATATTGACATCTGGCAAACACTACTCTGCCACTTTCCTGGGAATGTCTTAAGTATAGGATAACTGTTCCTACTTCCCAATCTTAGCATGAAATTAAGTAACATAAGACAGAACATAAAACACACTGAGCACTGTGCTGACAGAACGTACACGTGGCATTGTTCCCATACCCATGACTATTCACTCGTCCCCCCATTTGTTTAGTTGTGAAATACATCACACACACGGAAGAATGTATGAAAATATGTGTATGGTGATAGGAATGAACACCTGAGGACTGATGCCCCGTGAAGATGCTGAGTATTTTTTTTTTTTTTTTTTTTTGAGACGGAGCCTCAAGCTATTCCCCTGGGTAAAGTGCCATGGCATCACACTCACAGCAACCTCCAACTCCTGGGCTCAAGCGAGTCTCCTGCCTCAGCCTCCCAAGTAGCTGGGACTACAGGTGCCCGCCACAACGCCTGGCCATTTTTTGGTTGCAGCCATCATTGTTGTTTGGCGGGTCCAGGCTGGGGATTCAAACCCGCCACCTTAGGTGTATGTGGCTGGCGCCTTAGCCGCTTGAGCCACAGGCGCCGAGCCATGATCCTTATTCTTTAACCTTTAAATTAACATGGAATTTATTCTGGCATTTAATGTGTTGTAGATCTCAGAACAATTTCTAATGATCAAACCTGGGTAGAGCTTCAGTTCACAGTGCAGTGTCAAAACCTCACTCAGAGGCAGCATGAGAAATAAAACTACCAAAGTAAAGAAGACCTGGATCCTCTTCAAAGCTCAATTTCTCCTAAAATGTCCTCCGGTCCCTACACTAATGGCAGATGAAGGGGCATGCAGAGTCTCTCTGCCTGGGCAGCCTCCTCTCTAGGATCCTGCAAAAGGCACTCCCCCCCCACCCCCCCCACCCCCAGCTTTCAAAGAGCTATGAAGTACCAGTCAAAATTCTGTTTACTCCTCTGAGAACTCTGCAGCTGTTCTATCAGGCCAGGTCTGAGAAGGTGCCACTGAAAGCTCAATTTGGCACCTGGCTCCTTTCACCTCAGCAATGTGTAGCCATCTCTACCTCCCTCTCCCTTTACCAACTTCAGACACTGGGAAAACTCACAGGTGTTCAGACAGGTTAAGCCAGAAACCCCACTGGTGCTGAATTTCAGGCACCCAGGGGGTGTTGTAAATAAATCAGATCCCTGCCTTTCCTCTGGGCCAAAGTTCTCTTTTATTTTTAGACAGAGCCTCAAGCTGTTCCCCTGGGTAGAGTGCTGTGGCATCACAGTTCACAGCAACCTTCAACTCCTGGGCTCAAGCGAGTCTTTTGCCTCAGCCTCCCAAGTAGCTGGGACCACAGGCGCCAGCCACAACGCGCAGCTATTTTTTGGTTGCATCTGTCATTGTTGTTTGGCGGCCCCCGGGCTGGATTCGAACCCGCCACCTTGGGTGTATGTGGCTGGTGCCTTAACCACTTGAGCCACAGGCGCCGAGCCTGGGCTGAACTTCTTTAGGCCTGTGCTTTTATTTTCCCAGAAAATAAGGAGGTTTAGTTTTATTTTGTTTTTTAGGAAATTCAGAGCATGAGGTGGGGGGCCCTAAAGAGAACTTTTCATGCCTCTGCCTTTCTAATTTTTTTTTCTGAGAAACTCAGAGAACTCTGCAAACTATAAGGCTGCATTCTTTTTCTCTTCCTTCTACTGCCCACATGTTGGCAGGTATCAAAGTGCTTGTGGCTCATACTCGATACACTCCTGAAATCAGAAGCCGCTCCTGAAAGTCCGCCTCTCTCCTGCATGTCAGTTCCCCAACAGGATCATGGCCATTGTCCCCAAAGTGCCAACCGTAATGGTTGCAACTCACTGTTAATTCATGAGGATGCTGACCCTCTCAGGCAAGCTCTCATCAGTAAGGGGTAAGTAAAACTCACGGTGCGGTTTCCTCCCCTTCCCTCCCCTTCTGTTCCCTTTCCTTTCCTTATCTCACTATCATCTCGCTTTGTTGGTTTCCATTAGTCCTGCCTCAACGTGGTAAATAGTCCCTGCATGCAACTCTCTACCTGCCACTGTTTACCTGCACGGCCATTTCATCCAAGAAGCTGCTGGCCCTAGCACGGCTGGATGACCCAACATGACAACATCTGGAGATTGTTTACTCACTTCCAAGGCCTCCTGTCGTAGATAAGTTGAGGGACTGGACTCCATAGTACCGGTCAAGGACCCGAGGCACTCTGCACCCGGTGAAGTGTTGGCTAACTATAAATTTAGTCTAGAATAGAAATGCTTTGAAGATATAACCACTTTAAGATAGGAGGATTGTGTAACTTTGTAACCTTTGAGGAGGAATCTGTTTAACATATACTACGATGAGTAATAACATTGCTGATGTTTACTTTTACTGTGAGAATAAAAAATAACAAAGGGAAAGAAGTGGCAGAACAGTTCTTTGAGGAGATATCCTCGCTGTTCTCCAGAATCCCTGGCTTTTCTGTAAGTAAAAATGAAATTGTTACCTCTCATCCATTTCTCTGTTGATTGGCTTGGGTGACAGGCAGATAGACTCCTTGGTCCAGCAATAATCATAGCTCACTACAGCCTCAAACTCCTAGACTCCAGTGATCTTCCTGCCTCAGCCTCCCAAGAGGCAAGGACTATAGGTGCCCGCCACCGCACTCAGCTAATGTTTTGGATCATTTCTAGAAATGGGGTCTCCTTCTTACTCAGGCTAATCTCAAACTCCTGGCCTCAAGCAGTCCTCCCACCTTAGCCTCCCATAGTTGATTTTTTTTATTTTTCTTTATTTTCCATAACAACCTTGTTCCTAACTGGGGCTGAGCAGAACATTCCACCTCATTGCTGGGGACCATGCTGGATTTTCTGCATATGTCCCCCCTCCAAAGACCTGCTTTCCATCCTTTGCTATGATATGTGCTCCAGAGACTGATTTTTCTGGGCTACATCAACTGGGTTCCCTTGACCTCTAGTTTCTAGATGAGTCAGGGAAATGGGAGACATCAGCAGGAAATCAGAGGGCCAAAGAAGAGCCATGTTGGAATATCTATTCCACTTGGTGGGCCATTTTCTCTCAAGTGGCTGCTCTCTGAAGGCAACAGGTGCTTTAGTGTCCCTTTCCCGAGTCTCCTACCTCCTCCCCTGTTGGCCTTTCCATGTGAAGAGTGGTGACTCACAATCCTTTGTTGGTTTCCATTAATCCTGCTTTAGCCCAGTGAATAGTCCCTTCATGTAACTCTTCTTCAGTAATCCATTGGAGTGGGCCATCTGTGATCTGCCAGGACCCTGACAGGAGGTCCCCTGCCAGGACATGCTCCCCTCTTAGCCTGGAAGGCTATGCACTTGGGGTCCATTTGCTCTTCAGTTATCAATCAAACTAGGTCACTGCAAAAATGTCCATTATCCCTGCATGTGGGGCCCTTCAGGGTTGACAGGCTGTGTGGCTCCTCCTGGTTTTTTTTTTCCTTGAGACAGAGTCTCACTTTATGCCCTGGATAGAGTGCTGTACATCATAGCTCACAGCAACCTCAAACTCCTAGGTTCAAGCAATCTTCTTGCCTCAGCCTCCTGAGTAATTGGGACGATAGGTGCGGACCATGATGTCCAGCTAGTTTTTATATTTTGAGTAGAGACGAGATCTTGTTCTTGCTCAGTCTGTCCTTGAACTCCTGAGCTCAAGTGATCCACCCACCTTGGCGTCCCAGAGTGCTAGGATTATAGTCATGAGCCACTGCACCTGGCTGTTCCTCCTGTTCTATTCCTGAAGTGGATACGGGACTCTTCAGGGAGATGGCTTAGAGTCCTAGTTGTGTAGATCCTCACCACTTTATGGACCAACAACATTGATATCAACTACAAACATTTAGGAAAACAGATTCTCAGGCTCAACCCTAGATCTACTGAGTTAAAATCTGCGTCTTCGCAATAGTGATCCATATGCACATCCCTGTATGAGAAGCATAGGCCCAGCTAGGCCACACTGCCATTCTTTCTGGAGTCTTCCCACCTCCCCAATGGGGCTGCCAGGAGCCAGAACCCAGATTCCTCCTACTCTAAGGTATCTCTCTAGATTGGAACAAGAAAACACCCGACTTCTGCTTCTCCAAGATTGTCATACCATACTTAGGAACCCTTTCAGGGGTCCTCAAACTTTTTAAACAGGGGGCTAGTTCACTGTCCCTCAGACCGTTGGAGGGCTGGACTGTGGGCCCCGCGACAAGTTAGCTGCTAAGCAGGACAGGCAGTGGCAGCAAAAACACCCGGTGGGCCGGATAAATGTCCTAGGCAGGCATAGTTTGAGGATGCCTGCTTAAGTCAATAATATTCAAACATGGTTACACATTAGAATCACCAAAGGAGCAGCCCAGGTCAATTAAATCAGAGTACTGGGGGGGGGGGTGGAACCCAGGTGGCAGTAGTTTTCTTAAACTCCCCAGGTGATTCTATGAGCGGGGTTGAAAATCACTGCTGTAAATTCTCCTGAGGGCTTAGAATTTGTAAAAGCAAAGCCCAGAAAGAATTACAGGCTCCTACAGCTTAAAGGGAGAAAGGGGGACATACTGGTAGGAAAAAAAAAATCATTAATTTATATTCCAAAATGTCCAAGCTTGGTAGCCGGGTGAGATTTCCCAGCACCTGCCCGTCTGCCCTGATGATCAGGCCCTGTGGCCTTCCCCTCGGTTCTCCAGCTACTGCTTCCTCCAAAAACATTCTCTCTGCCTGAGACTCCAAAGAAAAAAGTAAGCTACTTGGGTGGCACCTATGGCTCAAAGGAGTAGGGGGCCAGCCCATATACTGGAGGTGGTGGGTTCAAACCTGGCCCCTGCCAAAAGCTGCAAAAAAAAAAAAAAGTTTAAAAAAGAAAAGTGCGCTACTTTTTCTCAAGGCAAGGTGCTTTCTCGAACTTTATTATTACCCCACGGCTCATAGCAAAGACATTGTATAAAGATGCTGAGGTCAGCATAAATTTATGCAAATGAAATCTCTCCCTTTTCTGAACTTATTACCTACATTAATCACTTCTCCATAATCGCTGCTGTCTTGTGTGAATTTTCTGTTTTTCTAATGCTCTTATACTGATAATTCACTTTCCTTGTTTCTGTCTTCTCTAAAAGTCCATAGGCTTCATGAAGATCAGGATTTGGTCTCATCTCCACAGGGCCCAGTGCAGCCCATGATGGGCACTCCAAGATTATGTGGATTGAGTGCCAGATTCAACCCAGCCAACTTGGCAGGGCGCAGTGTGCCCAGCAGGTGGATCGCCTGAGCACAGGAATTCAAGACCAGCCTGAGCGAGAGTGAGACCCCATCTCTACTAAAAATAGCTGGGCATTGCGGTGAGTGCCTAGAGTCTCAGCTACTCAGGAAGCGGAGGCAAGAGGATCTCTTAAGCCCAAGAGTTTGAGGTTGCTGTGAGCTATGATGCCACATCACTCTACCGAGAGTGACATAGTAAAACTCTGTCTCAAAAAATAAATAAAAAACAAAAAATAGGCTCAGCGCCAGTGGCTCAAACTGCTAAGGCGCCAGCCACATACACCTAAGGTGGCGGGTTCAAATCCCCAGCCCGGGCCCACCAAACAACAATGATGGCTGCAACCAAAAAATGGCCAGGCGTTGTGGCAGGCGCCTATGGTCCCAGCTACTTGGGAGGCTAAGGCAGTAGACTCTCTTGAGCCCAGGGGTTGGAGGTTGCTGTGAGTGTGATGCCATGGCACTCTACCCAGGGGGATAGCTTGAGGCTCTGTCTCAAACAAACAAACAAACAAAACAAAAAAAAAAAATAAATAAAACCACAACCAATGTGCCCTCTGTTCTTTAAGTATTAACCATTCTGGTTATCCAGAATCCTCGCTTCTTGTCATAACTTCACTTGATCCTTCTGGATGCTTGCCTTTGATCATTCTGCGTCTCAACTTCAAGTGTAATGAATAGACCAAAAGACCACTGAATTCTGGCTAAGCCTCAGTTAACTTGTTTTTAAAATTAGGAAAATAATTCCAAGTCATTGCGGAGTTAATGAGATACTGCAGGGAGCTCTGCTTCTTCCCTCGGAGGTATGTACAGCAAAATAAATGAAAAGCATTCTGTTTTTCCATTAGATAAAAGCTGATTAAAAAGCTAATAGGTTAAAAGGCTCAAAGTATTAAGAAGAAGGGTACTCTATTTATTCACATTAAAAAACGCATTCAACTATTTATGGAATGTCTGCTGTATGCGAAGCGGTAAGCAATGTAAATCCTATTTCCTAGAACTTAATTGTAATAGTGGTTTTCCTTAATAAATTGTTTCTCCACATGTAAAATGAAAATACTGACACCTATTTCATAAGGTTATATGAAGATAAAATGAGATAGCGCATAGTAGACCACTGCAGGAATTCCAGGATCCCACCAACTGGAATTCCTGGAGCTTGTTGACAAAAGGAAATCAGTTCGCCCTGGGAATCCTCGGCTGATGGTAATTCCCCTCATGACAACTTGTAAATGTATGTCTTTACAACAGTTCTCCTTAAGGAAGGTTACGAATGTTTTCCCTCTGCAAAAACTACTTGCTGGAGTCTTTTACCTTCATCTCAAAAGCTAAGAAATTGTTCTTTCACAATCCAATAGGTGGCACAAGGAGCCAGGCGTGTGTGACAAGCAGTGGCTAGCAGAGAGCTTTATCTTCCGGTTTCCAGGAGACCTTTGTCCTGGTATTGGCGTCTAGTCTGTCACACAGCCACTCTACATGTAGCTATGCATAACAGGCTCCTTAAACATACAGACCCTGGCTCTTCTGAGTTTTCCTAAAGAAAAGATACGTGGCCCAGAGAGCAGCTGAGAGTAAGTCTAGTCTTCCCTAAACATTTTCTCCTGAATATTCTTTTATCCGAAACTAGTTAACTAGATTAAACTACTTAAATTCCAAATTGCTTTGCATGAACATTAAATACCATTGACTAATAACATTTTTTTTTACAGAGACACGTAGCCCAACAGTCTAGTAGAAGGCCTGTTATTATTCGGCATAGTGCTGACACTGGAGTCATTGGGGAGCACTGACTCTGAAGTAGCCGAGCACTGGTCAATGAGTGTAGAGGGCAGGGAGGGGGCAGTAGGTGTGCTGATGAGGAGCGTTTGCTAATTTCTATCGTGGAAATATTCCTATCATGGCCAACTTTAACCCACTAAGGTCAAATCACTTTATAGCTAGTTGGGAGGATGAGCACAATCTCCTGATCAGGTTACACCTAAGTCTTATTTTGGGACTATTTCATCATTCATAATCAGAACCACTAATATAATATCCATATGGAAGGCTTGAGGCTTACTAATCTCTATCCTCGATCAAAAAATAGGAAGCAGAAATGAAAAATAGGGGGGAAAGGGGTCACTGGACTAATCCACAAGCTGAACAATTGGCCTTGAATAAGGAAGAGTTGAGCTACTTTGATCATTTCACCTGCCTGAGCGCAACATAATACTCAGAGTAAGAGCTGTATAAGGCATTGCTTTCTGTCTTGTTAATAACACAGCAATATATAAAACATAGAATTTCGGGCTAGGAACAACCTTACAGCTAGCTGACAATTCTGTTTCATCTCCTCCAAGGCTTTCTTTCTCCAGGATGAGTATCACTGGCTCCTACAAACAGTATTTGCATTTTCTCATCACTCTTATCACATTGCTCTAGACATCCTCCAATTTGCCCATATTTCTCTTAAAAATGGGCCCAAGGATGGAACATACTTCCAGCTCAGAATAATAAGGAACTGTTACTTGTCCTGTTCTGGTTATTATGTGTGTTTCTTTTTTTTTTTTTTTTTTTGAGACAGAGCCTCAAGCTGTCCCCCTGGGTAGAGTGCCGTGGCATTACAGCTCACAGCAACCTCCAACTCCTGGGCTCAAGCGAGTCTCCTGCCTCTGCCTCCCAAGTAGCTGGGAC
>CAUYTI010130828.1:0-42670 GCA_963575145.1 Galago senegalensis
TGAAATACTTTCATCAAGCTGGTTCACATAAATTTCATGTCATTTGCATAGTCATTGTGTCAAAACATTTATATTCTAGTTCTAGAAAAGTTCACTTGTACCCTTGTTAGACAGAAATATAGGTGATCTTTCTGGTCACCCTCCCCCCACCCAGCCACCCTTCTCGGTATCCAATGTACACAGCCCTTCTATGAAACTAATTTATAGCTCTCAAATGAAAGATACAACTTAATTCTAGCCCAAGAATATGGGGAGGGGGTGGGGAAGAGATCAGACATTCTTAAGAGGAAGAGTGAGAAAGGGGAGGAATGGCCTAGGAACTGTGTGTCCACCAACACCCCATATAACTGTGTGGGGAAAAAAGGTCTTTCTCAGGCTTAGCAGGGAAATAATTTAACCCCAAATGATTTATCTCCTTTTCTAATCCTAGCGGGTTAATCGTGAAGACTGTGGTCATCCAAGCTTTGTGGAAATAGTACCCGGAAGAACATACAGAATGATCTTTTCCCATAGGCCGTGCCTCCCATCAGATGTTAACTACTGTCACTGCTATCACCAGATGGAGTGTCTTGTCAGCTATGCATTCACACACACACACACACACACACACACGCACGCACACACGCAGAACAACAAATTTTAAGGGGAAGTAAACTTACAATATTACTTCATATGAATTGTTCTCCAAGATGCCTTGTTTTGATTTTCATTTAACAATGTCTTAAGGTCTTTCTAAGGTAGATATAGGTTCATACATATTTTAATGATTTTATAATAATCTTTTTTATGGATATAAATTAATTAAGTGAATTACATTTCCAGTGCTAATATTTTGGCTATTATAACCAATGAAGCAGTAAGCATTCTTGCATATAGATTTTAATATGAAGTATAATAGCCTTTACATTTTGATAGGCCATGGAATAAATTATTTCTAACAACCGTCACCAGTTGGAAGGTTCTTCAGCAGTCTGTGGGAGTGACCATTATCCTAAACCCTCAGCAACACTTCCCATCAGCTTACATTTTTTTTTTAAAACTGCCACTCTGATAGCCCAAATCATGATATTTAATCTCTATTTAAAATCCATTTTCTAGTGTACTTGTGGGAATAAATATTCACGTCTTTATTTACCATCTTCTAACTTGAACTTTCACGTTTTTACATTGTGTGATGTCACTTTTTTGTACTGACTTTTAGGAATATTTGGATTCAGACACCAATTCATCACTGTACATATACGTTGTCCTTAACATGTGTGCAATTGTTTAGTTAGCTTTATTGCTATTTTATCATATAGATCTGTTAATATTATGGCAGTCAATTTTGTTAATCTTCTGCCTCCATTTTGCATATTTTCTATCTCATTCAAATTTCTTCAGTCTTTTTACATTGTAAAAATATTTGCCTATGTTTTCTCTTGCCATTTTGATTTTTTCATGGGCAGGTATTTAACTCAGATGTAAGTTAGGTGAAGACCCAATACTATAGGGTTCTTTTCTTTATCTCTTTTATATTAATTGTCACAACATTAAAAAATATTTATTTTTTATTTGTCCCATTGCCATATGTATGTGAAATTCTCTTGTTTTCTTCCATTATTTTACTATTGATGGTAATGTGTATTCCAGGTTTACTCCTGAAATATTAATATGATAGTTTAGGCATTATCTAACTTTATAATAACTCCTGACTTCCTTTCAGGACATATGCGCCTTCATCCTCTGCAGAAATGTCCAGAGAGCAGAATGAAAATCTCTCTAAGAACTTTCTCCCTAGCCAAGGAGGTGTTTGTCAGAAAACATGCCCAGCCAGATTTGATTAGTCCCCAAATGACTTGTCTATTCACAGGAAGTGTTTATTATGACTGCTCTATGTCGTCTTCACCATTATGTCAAAGAGAGAAAGTAGATGACACATTGTTTTTATTCATAGGGGGCTGGTCCGTGGGAGTTAAAAACAAACCTGACGGGGGAGGAATAAGAATCATCTGGAAATCTTGTACTTTGAACTAGAGTCAATGCCTGGATAAGCACTTGAATTATCTCCTTATTATAAATAGGGGAAGGATAAAATAAATAGTTCATGATGAGACAGAGGAGATGTATTAGATAAAACACTAAGCATTCATCAATGCCCCTTTCGTCCCTTTCCTGGGTGCAGAGCTAGTGTGCATTTCCAATGCTTGGAAGTTTATTGTGACTTTCTTTCCACATGTCTGTTCTACCAGTCATTATGCTAACTTTTAAGCAAATGCATTTACACTCAGAGCTTCCGATCAATGTCAAACTGTATCGTTAACCATATTTTACCCCTAAGCTCCCACACAACAAAGTAAAAATTCTAGTGTGATTTGAATATCTCTCTTCTTCCTGAACTCTCAATTTTGAGGGGAGAAGACATGCTTAACAGCTCAATTAAGTTTCCTGGCTTTATTACCTCTACCTCTTTAATTACTTTTGTCATTCGTCTCCTCCACATACTTACATTTACTTCTCAATTTTCAGAGGGTATGCTGATGAATACATTTTTGTAAAGGAGAGAGATTCGTCAACACGTAGTTTCTTTTCATTCATGTCTAAAAGAGTTAGTTTTCCTCTTTCCTCTCTAAAAGAGTTAGTTTTCCTGGTAGTTGGATGAAAGTTTTGCTAAGGGCCAGATTTTTTCGTTCAAAATCCTTCATTCTTAATTGCTATTTTCTAGAAGCCAGTGGTTTAGATGAGAGGTTGGTTGTTAAATTTTAAAAGGATATTGGGTATCATGGATCTAACTCACATGTCTTTTGCCTCCTTCCTTTTAAATCTATCAGGGGGGCCCACCCTTTTGGCTTCTGTGCACCACATTGGAAGAAGAAGAGTTGTCTTGGGCCACACATTAAGTACATAAGCACTAATGAAAGCTGATAAGCAAAAGATAACAACAAAAGGTAAAAAGCTCCTACATAATTTTAGTAGTATTCACACCCACAGATAAGCAAAAAACAATTGCTCACAGAATCTGCAAGTAGCCCAGGGGCTGCAGGTAGGACACCCTGCTTGAACTTTATGTTGACATACTATTTTACTTTTATCTTCTAATCACTAAAATAATAGTTCCCCATGAAAATTCTATTATATAACTTTGTATTGCAACTTTTAACCTTAAAAAACCACCTTTTTGTTTTCTATTTTTCCAACCACCTTTTCATCTATATGAAAATATAAAAGCAAATATTTACAGTCCTTCTGTGATCAATACTCACTCTCATTCCCCGGGGTTAGTTCTCCCAGGCATTCATTTTGATTTTCTCCCTTTGATTTCTCCCTTTCATGGTATTAGAATTTTTCAGTTTTTTTTTTTTCCTCCAGTGTCTGGTGATATTTTCTTTTTGCTTGCTACTTTGCATGTATTAAAGATTTAGCTGTGAATGTAGTCAATGGGGATTTTCTTGGCAAATGTGACAGTTATTATTTCCATAGCAATGAGTGTTGAGGCCACTGCGTCCAGTGGGCAGGAAGGTGCATGTGGGCAGCTTTCGCCCTAAAAGTGTTGAAGAGCCTCACTGAACACCAGGTATCCGGGGCCTCCACAGTGGAAGCCCCATGGCAGACTCCCATGATCTATAGAAAGAAGTCCTACAGACTTTATCCAGTTTTTAAAAAAAGGAATAACAACAACAAAAAGATACAGCAGGCCTGAAAGTGAGGGGTTGTGACAACTCTTCTGTAGTCTTTTAATTAATTACACAGTAAAAAAGCAAAGCAAAACAACCCCATGTTCTGTTCTTTGCTCTTGCTCTCTATGATCTTGTTTTTTGAGGTTTCCTTTGGCAGAGATTTAATTTTTAAAAGTTCCCTTTTTCCTTTGTATTTGTTTCAGAGTTCTGGAGTTTAGCAGGTTCAGGGATTAACGTATGGCATTAGTTAATATCGTCCCCACCTACTCTGTGTTTCTGTGCTTCTGATGACATTCTTCCTAGTATTTTAGCGTTACTGCTTTTTTCCTATTTCAGTATAATTTTGTCACTTTCATGAGATTTGAGGAAAAACAAGGGGAAAATATTCAGCCTCAGTGAGTCATTTTGAATGAGAACTTTTTCCTTCATTTTAAAAATGTATTAATGCACTATTGTCAGCCCAGGTGGTACCTCTTTAATTAAATTAAGGTGTTCAGTGGGAAGCCTCAGTCGGCAACACAATGGACTGTCTTTTTTTCTTTATCACTTATTCATCTGTTCTGCCGCTTTCCTTCCTTTAACACGTGTGTCCTCGTGCATAAACACACACACATACTCTGTCTTCATAGATGCTATCCTGGAACTGACATTCCTCTCTGTACCCTTTTCTGCTATGCTCTGTTTGATATTTTGCAAACCATATTTTTAATTTCATTGTTTGTTATTATACAATTTCAAACCTGATAGCACCTACCTGCATTGACGTTACGCTTTTTGATGATCTAAATTTTCCTTCAAAAGCAACATTTTCTGATTGTTCATTTTGTCTTCCCACACCTTTAAACTCAGATCTTGAAAAATGTAGGAAGTAAAATATCTCTTGAAGATTTTGTGTCTTCTCAGAATAATTTTGTTTTAGAGGGAAACATTTGCTCCTATTTCACAGTGTCTTATAATGGTGTTATGTTTTGTTTTCTTGTTTGTTCCCATTGAAGAAGGATCTCCATGTTTGATGGAAATGGTTAGAGATGAGGAAGAGCATTGTTTTCATTTCTGGGACTGAATGAGTAAGAGAGTCTTGTTCAGATTTGCTGTGCTTTTCTTTTGTGCAGGGATATATAGTGATCTAAGCACATAAGAGTGATCAAGAGGTAACTGCACCTGTGTAGGTACAAAATCCAGGAGCTTTGGCTCTCTCTCTGCTGAAGGCTGCCTCTGGCTTTCTATCCCATCTCCCTTCTGCTGAGTCTGGCTGGATGTTCTCTGGTCCCCCCGCTCCCAGTATCAAGAATGAGTACTCCAGGTGATGTGGAGTGATCACAGACACAAAGCAATTTTATACCAACAGTTTATAACAAAAAAAGAGTGAAAGTAAAGAAGGAAGTCACAAAAAGTGAAAATACATTCCAGAGAGAGGGGAATGGGTCAGTCTCCATGAATGGAGAAAGACCTGGAATCTGACTGCACACTCCCCTTTAGAAGCTCACTAGTTTGTCCTGCCTTTCTCCTGGCAGGATCGGTTATTATTTCCTGACGTTCGGCTGATTGTCGGATTGGGCTATAACATAGATTACATCATAAGTTTAATGACAGGGTAGTGAGCTCCAGATCAGTTACACAGGTCACTTAGAAGTTTGTAATGTATGTTCCCACTAGGGAACAGTTCCTAGGGCAATTTGGTTCCTAGCTACAAGTAGGTTCCTGCTCTATGCCCTTAGCCACTTCCTCACCACCAGTTTACCCTCCACCAGACCTAGTACTTCCCTTCTTTTTTCTCCTCTTCCTCCTTCTCTTCCTTCTCCTCCTCTTGTTCTATCTCCTGTCATCAACTGTAATAGCTTGAGAATGTTGAGTGAGGCCTCCATATCCCTGATTTCTAAATCTTTAGATTAACCAACAACTAATCAAAAATACTAGAAAAACAGAATAGATGATTGTGTCTGTACTGAACGTGTGCAGACTTTTTTTTCTTGTCATTATTCCCTAAACAATACAGCATAACAGTTTATTTACATAGCATTTACATTGCTTTCGGTATTATAAATAATCTAGGGATGATTTAATTGATACGGAAGGATGTTTATAGGTTATATGCAAATATATTACATCATTTTATATCCGGAATTTAAGTATCATGGATTTTGATAGCTCCAGGGTCCTGGAAACAGGCATAGTGGGGAATGATTGTGTCTGGAATAGAGTTACTGTCTTGTAAAGAGTTGGAGCCTCCTGGGTTAGGTCCTCCTTTGAGCAGCCAGCTCCACCTGCTTCCTTCAGTATAGTGTCCCTGGGAGTAGGTCTGCTCTGCTGGTTCCCACTGGCACTGGTAGGGCTGCATTTGCACACTGCCAATTATGTGATGCCCAAAGTTTACTTTCCTGCTCTACTTCTCCAAGCTTGGCATTGATGTTGGGATTTTGCTGGAGGCCTTTGCCTACTCCCAAGCACCCGCAGCTCGGTGAGAGTCGGTTGGCCCTTTTATGTTATCCAGCATTCTTACTTTAGTTAACAGCCTTTGAGCTTTTGTTTTGCCTTTGGGTGCCATGCTTTCTTAGTTTCACGTGGTGATATATGTTCCTTCCAATTTTATATTTCACTATTCATTTTAGTGGAGCTGTTAAAAGGACAAGTTAAGTGTGTGGTTTTAAATTGCTGTTTGAACTGAGAGCCCTACTGATTCTACATTCAGCCAAGTCAGTTTTGCTCACTTTGATTCTCTAGCATTGATTTTAATTCAGCTTTATTTGTTGTTTGGATGCCTTGAAAAATCCTCTTCTCATCTACCTCCCTGTGACTTTCACCCTCTTCATTCCTTACCTCTTTCTATTGAATTTCCATCTCTGTTTTTCATTTCCTTGAGGCTTTCTACTCTTGTTTCACAGAGGATAATTTAACTTCTTTTTTATTGAAGATGCCAAACTCTTTTTGATGTTTTATTCTCATCTTCTTGCTGTGGATAATTGTCACATCATTTCCAGAGCCTTGTTACTCCTCTGAGTTTGGGGGCTGTGCTCTTGTTATTTTTTCCCTCTGTGATATGTGCCCCTGACGGGGGGTTTTCTCTCTCTTTATTCACAGTTAGTGCTATCGCATAATTTTCACTAATAATGAGACAATTTTGTAAGAGAAAAAGGTACTTAAATGATAAAATTATATAACTTTGAAATATTTATGTATTAATAGACAAATGGATTTATTATATTAGACATGAATAAAATATTTCAGATGCAAAAATTCTCAACAAATGCTAGCAAATTAAATTCAATTAGCTATGAAATGGGTCATGTGTTATGAATGAGGGAAGTTCACCGGGATTTGTAATGCTTATTTATCATTTAAAAAATCAACCAAAGAGTAAAAAGATAAAATTAAAAAATCAACCAATGTTATATGCACGTTTATCAGAAAAAGGGAAAAAATCACATTACCATTGTGACATATGTGAAAAGAGCATTTAATAATATCCTATGCCTATTTTTTTAAATAGCAAACTAGAATTAATATCTCCAAAATATCTGCAGGAAAAAGGTTTATTTTTGAAATATCGATTTTTCCACCTAGGAAGAAAAGTTAAGACCAAAATGCCTGATTTCAGTACAGCTCTCCTACTCTGTACAGGAAATTCTAGCCGGTGCAATCAAGATGAAGTACTTATTTTAATAGTGGATTCTCACACTTCTCTAGAGATTTTTGTCATTTTGTTTTTAGGCAGTGAGAAAACGTACTGTGGCTCCATAGTAGAAAGTAAATGATGGCTCAGAAACTGGTACATTACAGGTTCATCACCAACTTTTGGAACAGATGGGATTTCAATACCTTTTAATTTTAATGAAATGTGCCCTTACAATTTTTAATGCACTGCTGCCAAAGAGCTTACTGAAAAATTAAAGAAAAAACTTATAAAGTATTAGCAGACAATAAAAGAAATACTTTTAGGTTTACAACATATAATATTAATAAATAACAAAGTCCCAGCAGCATCAGCACTCTCTACTATGATAGGACTGCTCAGCCTTTACTGTCAACATCTGTTTCAGGTACATCTATCCCACACTTTATTACATGTTTTTCTACCTCTCTGACTGACACTCCAGCAATTTCATGTGTCTGATAGACTCCAAAAGAGCGACCCTGGACTGGTATACCACGTGGCTAGCTGGGACGGCAGTGTGGAGTGTCTGAGACCAGAGGGAATGAGCTGAGCACATCCCTCACATGCACACAATTTGTCAAGTATCCTTCATGCAGTCACTGAATGGGAGGGTTAGTCAAACCCAGTCTGGGTAACACGTGCTTATTCCCTGGCGGCTCACAAATTTTTACTCTTTATATTCAGTTTTTGCCCTTTGATTTGACACTTCCAGGTGCAGTGCTCCTCAAATATATCCTGTTCGGAGTTTGCTAAGCTGCTTGAATCTACATGTTTGTAAACAAATATTGGCCATTAAGTCTTTAAATATTTCCCTCCCCTTTTCTCTCTCCCTCTTTTCTGAGATTCCAACTTTCCAGACACTTGGAGATTGTCCACAGGATCCATAGACTGTCTTTAACACATTTCCTTTTAAATTTGTTCATATTTCCTTTAGATTGTAGGGTTTACAGTGATTTATCTCTGTGTGTACAGATTTCTTCTTTTCCATTGCTGCACTGTTATGAATCTCATCTATTGAAAAATTTATTTCAGGTACTTTATTTTGTAGGTCTGTAATGTTTAATTTGTTATTCTTTTATAGTACTTAATTTCTTGCTGAGATTTACCGTTTTTATTTATCCTAAGTGTATGACAAGTGTGTTTTTCTTTATTTTAGTTAACATATTTATAATAAGCTCTTTAACATCCTCCTTTGATATTTTTAGTGTCTGCATCATCTCAAGGTTGGCGTCTCCTGCTTATCTTTTTTTCCTTCTTCTTTATCTGCCAGCTATGGATTGCATCCTGGATGTGTTGGATGTTATGCTGTGGGGATTCTTATATTTCTGCAGAGATTGTTGATTTTTCCTTTTAAGTATACAATTAATTTGATAGACCCAATTCCAACTGATCACTCCTGTGGTCCCAACGTCAATTCAGATCTTTGTGCTCAAGCTCAAGCTGCTTTCAGTTTATCTGTCACACGCACAGTTTAGGAGGCAGTCACAGGCTTTCACAAACTTTATGCCTAGTATTAGGAGTCCCATAATTTTACTTCTTTCTTACTCTCATATACAGTGATTCTCGCTTATTCTCTGGTAACTTTGGTAGGTCCAAGGCTTTTTCCATAAAACAAAAACAAGTAGGTTTTCTATTAAAGTTTTAGCTACTGGTGCAATGGTGATAATTGTGGCTATGGCTGCTTTTGTAGAAAAATTGAAATAACACATATACAAGTATGTTTATAAATATGTATGCATAATCTCATATACATAAATATGTGCATATATGAGGTCTGACAATTAAGTTAATGAACTTGCCACCAGATGCTTATGTTGGCAACACTGTACAAACAACTCAGTAAGGCTTCACAACCTTGGTTTATCAGTGTCTCACAGTTGTATTTGTGTCGAAAAGTGGCAGTGTCCTGATGATTGGTGTTCATTATTATTGTTGCATGTTTTTGTGTGCTGTATGATGCAACTCTGATGCTTATTCCAGAAAAAAAAGTTCCAAAATTGCTGTGAAGAGCAGACTAGTGGAAGGGAACTGGTGTCAACAGATAGCATCCCAAAGAGAGTGCTTTGAATGTCACCATAATTTATCAATGAGGTATATAGTACTTTTTCTAGGATGAGTTCATATACTTAATTATCACAACTCATATGAACTTAGTATCTTTTAGATACCTTTTATAAACTCTAATTTCTCCCCAATACCAGCTGGTTTTGTTCAGTCTTCAAGAGATCTCAAAAAAGGTATTTTAAATTTTTGTTTTGTTTTATTTTTAAGCTAATTCAGAGTCCCTAGCTATTATTTTAGGGTGGATCCACTTAGGAGCTTGCTCTTCCATACTGAATGCTGATCCTAGAGTTTTCAGATGTTGTAGCCCAGGAGCAGACATTCCTACAACCTTAATGCCATATTGGACTACTTGCTAATTCCACAATTTGGGGATGATTCAGATTTAAGATTATTTAGAAAAAGCACTTTCCTAATCCCAAGTCTTTTATATACATGTGCATAGATTTGAATGTAACGGAATGTTAAAATTAAAGTTTTAACTAAAGCCACAAAGTACTAAAGATGCTGCTCATAAAATGAAATATAACAGTCAAAAAGTAAGATTTAAAAATAAGTAGCTAATAACTGATTTGCTGATTGATGGTCCTCTTACACAGTGAATCCTGACATAGGTCTAGAGTATAAGATTTCATGATGAAATTTCATTGACAAGGTAGGTACCTGGCTTACCTGGTTCTCACCAAGGGGAAAGATGAGTAAGAATGTTACCTCCCTCACTGGAAGGCAGGAGGAGGGATTTCACAGAAACCGAACAAAGAAGATGAGGTGGGGAAAAAGCTTGAGATGGAATTCTGTGAAGGTCCATGGAAGTTAGGCAAGTGAGGCTGGCAAACTGCTTTTCTAATAAGGAAGAAAGCAAATAAGTTTCTGCTGCTTTGGGGAAATAGCTTAAGTCCCCTGTGTTGGGACTTCAAAGAGGAATGAGCATCTTCTGGAACAAGATCCAGGAGAGATAGCTAATTTGTAGCTGAAGCTGTCTCATGGCCGTCTTTAGAGCACGATGAGGCTGAACAAAGTGCCTTCTGCCTGTAATCCTAGCACTCTGGGAGCTTGGGGTCAGAGGATCGCCTCAGCTCAAGAATTCAAGACCAGCCTGAGCAAGAACAAGACCTGTCTCTACTAAAAATAGGAAAATTAATTGAGTATTGTTGTGGGTGCCTATAGCCCCAGCTACTTGATAGGCTGAGGAGGAAGATCACTTGAACCCAGGAATTTGAGGTTGCTGTGAGCCAGGGTGGTGCCATGGCACTGTAGCCAGGGCAAGAGTAAGACTCTGTCTGCAAAAATAAAAAAAAAGAAAGAAAATATAAATTATAAGAAGAAAGAACACTATGAAAAGAAGTGGTGAAACTCCAATACTAAGGGTGGATGGAGACCCAGGTGCAAGTGGATAGGAGAAGAAGTGCAGGAAATTGCATGTGGCACATCCAGCAGGGGAGCCTCTGAATTTCTGCAAAACCACCAGGACAGTCACAATCAGCAGTTGCCAGTACCAGAGACCTCAAAGTCATCCTGTGATAGAGGCAGCTCTAGAAAGAACTTTCCTATCCTTTTTATTTTATTTTTTTACTTTTCCTACATCCTTGGAATGATTGGTAAAGAAAGAACCTGAATTTTTCTTCCTCTGCAAGTAACTAAGGTTATTTTTGAAGATTATTAGAATTTTTGGAACTTAGCATTCTAATTTATGAATTGAGTCTAGGTTTGTGAAGTAAAGAATCAAGACATTATTATCATCTAAGAACAAAGCCTACAGTCATGTGGCCTAACCAATACTGAGATGCAATCAAAGTCCTTTTTGTATTATTTTATACTAAAATTTGTGCTTGTATAATGTTCTGACATGATACACATTCATAAAGAGATGAGTGAGAATTCAATTTTGTTTGAGGATCTTGGAGAGCAGCAGGAAGGATGTGACATTTGCAGTGGGTCTTGTTGAATAACAAGCAAAAAAGCAATGTGAGCAAAGACGTGGACTTTTGAAATCGCACAGTGTGTTATAGGCAACAGGGAGAATTATTAACTATATAGACTGTAGGGTTTGAATGAGGAGAAAGGCAAATTTGCAGAAGTAGCCTGAAGCCTGTATATCAAAAATGCTGTGTACCATGTGGATTTACAGTGCAATAATGAGATAGGAAATGATCAAATGCCTAGTATCAGGAAGGGAATCTATCAGCACACTGGAGGAGAAGGAAGAAGGAAAAGGACTAGAGGCAGAACCATGTTTGCCAACAGTTGGGGCCATGACATTGAGAGGGGATTCTTACCTGGAATAGCGATGAGGCAAAGAGGAGAGGTGCTAACCTTAGGGATCTGCAGAAAATGCAGAAAACCACAAAGAAATAGCGGAGAGCAATACTTAGATTTTCTGGTTCGAGGTCTTCAGGTGGCTCATAAGTATGCTAAGATGAAACTGGTTAAAGGAGGAATGTCAGGTTTGACCAGGTGGGAAGTGAAGCTGATTTCTGTGTTGGCCTCATCTTATGAGTAACATATCCAAATGCAGCTGTTCAATAGCTAATTATAAAGAGACTTCACTGTTTCAGTAGGTAAGAGTTATAAAAATGATTAATATTTGTAAGCTTAGTTTCAGGTATGGGCATAGAAACAGGCATTCAAAACCATGTTAGAGAGGCCAGGTGTGGTGGCTCATGCCTGTAATCATAGCACTCTGGGAAGCCAAAGCCAGTGGATTGCTTGTGTGAGACCAGCTTGAGCAAGAGCAAGACTCTGTTTCTAAAAACAGCTGGGCATTGTGGCAGCCACTAGTAGTCCCCATTAGGCAGAAGGCTGAATCAAGAAGTTCATTTGAGTCCAAGAGTTTGAGGTTGCTGTGAGCTATAACACTAGGGCACTCTACCCAGAGTGACAGAGTGAGACTCTGTTGAGAAATAAAGGAAGGAAGGAAAGAAGGAAGGAAGGAAGGAAGGAAGGAAGGAAGGAAGGAAGGAAGAGATCAAAGGAAAAAAACTTGCTAATCATGAAAAAGAGCTATCAGTAAAGTATCAGAAGAATGGAAAAGCAAGCATGCCATGTGCTCAATACTAACATGAAAGCAGTAGATGAACAACTACATGCCCATACGAGAGAAAAACACAAAGTCAAGAGGCAAGGGAGAGGGGGAGAGCAGGAGAGGGATGTGGCATGCTCTTATCTAAAGGGCATAATATAGGGGCATACAGCACACCTCCTGGGTGAAGGGCTCAGCTACAACTTGGACTTTACATAACAACTGCAAGCAATGTAACTTAATCATATATGTCCTTCTATTAATACACCATTAATACCCATGTATCCTCATATATACCTGAAATTTTCAAAAAAGAAAATAAGTGTCATTAGTTTGAGAAGTAGAAGAGAATGACTTCATAGAAATCCAGGAAGGAAAAAAGTGAAGTTTTAAAAAATGGAGAGTTAACTTCATTGTCAAATTATGCAGATAAACCAAATAGGATGAGAACAGAAAAGAATCCACTGTGTCTGACTATTGGACAATCATTATTTGGACTTTGTCTAAACTATTCAGCAGAGTAGGGGTTCAGGAGTCAGAATGAAAGTGAATGAAAGGCAACAAATTAAAAGCAGTGAATACTGGTTTAGAGATTGGGTTATCTGAAGTATCATTGTCAAAGGAGAACTAAATGATTTAGTTTTAGAATGGGGAAGCTGAAATGATTTGTGATGGCAGAGATAATGTGAATATAAACTACTAAGCAAGACACAGAGATTAAAAATTATTTTGATGGTGACTTTTGCAACTTCTGTGATGATTAAGAGTGCCACTGGTGGGTAACAGAAGCTATTATGTTCTTACAAAGTATGTTTCCTTGTCTTTGTACCCTTCGGCCAACTTTAATTAATTTAGATCTTGAGATAATACTTGACAATTGTGTAAGAAAAATTGGATAGATAAAGCAAAATACAAATAACCATTTTATAGCTGATCTGGAATGAAGTGGTAGATACTTTCTTTTAAATCTCTGTGCTATTTTGTCTCTAATTTTTTTTTTTTTTGGATTGCTTTAAACACAGAGGGTTTATTGGCTGACCTCTGTTTCTCTTTTTGTTTTTTTTCTAATTTATGGCAATTCTATTTCACTTTGGTTGTCTGTTGATTTATAATGGGCCAGGGAAAAGGCAATGAGTTTGAAACCAAACGTCTGAACTTGAATACAAGTTTTATTGTCGCTAGATGCATGGACTTTTGCTACAGATTAACTCTGGGGCTGTTTCCTCAGCTATAAGGTAGACATAACATGACGTTCCCTTTGTGAGGATTGGTAATGATTCACGCTGAGCAGCTACCATAGTGCTTTATAGATGGTAGCTGCTTACCAAATGTAAGTGTTAACATTAAATATGATCTAGATCTTCTAAAGGGTGTTCTACAGTACATTTGTCTGAGAACTTTTCATGAGGAAACAGTGTTTTCTCCTTTTGAAAAATCACATGCCCATTATTACATTACAGGTTGGGAGAAGTATGGAGGAAGCCATACTTGGTCAATCCATGACCTAAGCCATACTAGGTAAATATGACTAGTTTTATATCACAGTTCTCTGGCAGCTCCGCTGTTAACTTATCTTCACTATCACTCTTGCCAACCTTTCAGAATCCTTGCATTTAGGTCAAGGGAGGTGATAGAGACATGTTTGACCCTGCAACAAAAGTTGCAAAACTTGCAAGCTGTTCTCAGTTGTGAAAAAAGAAAAAAAAAAACTAGATGATTAATTTTGGTTTTTATCTCTTACTTTATTCTCGAACTCCTGTATCCTTCTAGGTAATGTATACATGTAGAGGGTAAAGAGAGGGGTATTGGTGACAAATCTTGTTGTCTAAAGTTGTCTTATGCACTTCCATTTTGAATGTTACTGTCAAGTCAGCTCAATGTTGCTTGACAAACTAATAAATATTTAGTTCAATTCAAGGTTCAACACTCTTTACCAGTGTTGAATTTTCCTTTGCAAAAGATTTTCCTAGGTCTTCAGGGAAGGGACTGTTACTTCACCTGAGGGCTCTTGTGCCACTCTCTGGATTCCTAAAACCTGTGTGGTAATGACCATTACTTTGCCTGAACATTGGCACCCAGCTGTCATCAGGGTCTCAAGGTCATGGCTGCTAAAATTCATGACCTAGTTTTATATCACAGTTTCTCTGGCAGCTCTGTTGTTAACTTATCCTCACTATCACTCTTGCCAGCCTTTCAGAATCCTTGCATGTAAGTCAAATCTTTTAACTATGAGATGCTCACTGCCAGAGAAACTCCTTTTCCTCTTCACATTGACTTCAGGGGAGGCCTAAGCCATTTAATTCTTAGCTACCTTCTACCTGCATCCCAGAAACACACAGAACTTGGAATTTCTTCCAAGCCACGTGAGTGTATAGACAGAGGGCAGGCCAGCTGCCTCTGGTTCTCTCCCTTCCTGAACACAGGATGAGGCTCCATGTCACACGCAGAGCTGGTAGAGAGGTGGTTCTTGCTTCCATTCATTGGCCTTTTTGTCTAATTTCTACCTCCCCAAAGCAGAACTCTCTCACCTTCACTTCTGATGGGAAATGACATCTTTGTGTCAATGTCCCTTCTTCCATCTAGTGGGCTTCTATGTTCTATAGTGGCAACTACTTTTTTTCTGTAAAGGAATAATAAAAAAAAAATTGTTCAATTGCCAGAAAAACACAGGGTATCATAATTTAAGAAACTGGTCACTTTATTGTTTAATTTGATTTTTTAAAGCTATTTAACCCAGTTTTCCCCAAATCTGTTGATATACCCTCCATGTGTGCATTGGTTATTAAGATAATGGCTATTGTCTGTCAGCTCTACATCCATCTTTCTACACTTTGTTTTGTGACATTGAGGCTGAGATTCTGCAAATCACTCCCTGGAAAGGATCTGCAAATAGGGGGCACTAAAGAGAGATGTAAGCCTGGAGGATGGGCAGGAAGGCATGCTCCTTCTCAGCTGCTTCCTCTTCTTGTGAGCATCATCACAGAATGCCTCTTCAGCTGAAATCAGTTGTGAGTTTTATCAGCATGTGTAGAACCAGCTTTATTCTCTCTCTTTCAGAAGCACCAGCACCAACCAGATCCACTTGCTTAGAGAATTTGGCCCAGGGCTATGGGTCTCCTTCTCTGGGCTCAGTCACCAGCACTAGCAGTTTGAGTCTCACATCTCCAGAGTCTCTTTTCCAGAGTTTCTAAATTAGAATTCCAGTCTCTTCTCTTTCTTCCCCAACTCTATGGTGACTGTTGTTTCCTCAATGATGTATAGTTAGAAACTTAACATTTACTCTACAATTCTGTACATTAAATATTCTCTGTTGAAAATACTGGTATAATTTCTGTCTTAATTGACACAGACTGATCCAAATTCCACCAGAACTAGTATTGCATGAAAGCACAATGTGCTCACTTAACACGTAACTGGTGAGTAGTGAGGATGATGAAGGGAGAGGTGACAATGGTCATGTGAACACACCTGTTGGTCAGGTGTGTTTGGTAAGCAGACTTGTGCTCAGCAGGGTGATCTCCAGCCCAAAGGGAACAGAGACAGTGAGTCACTGAAGACTCAAATAGAAAGGAAGGAGAAACAGGTGTTAGGACTACAACAGTCTAACATACTCCCAGCAGACTTCTCCCCAAACCCAATATTCACAGTCAGTAAAAATCACAGTCCATCAACAAAACATGCCGGCATCATTTGGGAGCTTGTAAGAAACAAGAATTTCACATTCTACCCCAGGTTTGATACATTAGAATCTTCATTTAACTAATGATGATTCTTATGCATATTAAACTTTGTCAAACATTGTATTATAAATGATAGAGTGCTGGGATGAAACAAATGCTGCATGAAGTGAAAATCATATATCTACTTTCCACTTCCAGTCCCTGCCACTCACCTGTTTTTGGCTCTCTACAAATGCTTAGAAATAACTGTCATGATATAGAAATTCTATGAATCAGAGTAGGTTGATGGGGACAAGTTAGAAATTATAGTCTTCCAAGTTAAGTATATTAGACTAGGTGGAGCAGCAAGACCTGTGGGGAGAGCACACATACAGTCTCTTAGGTATTGAAATTAGTTCAGAAATAGAAAAAGATGACTATGGACCATTACCTAGTCTCTAGGTCTATATTTTCATTTTCTTCCTGGGGGCATTAGTTGATGGCAGCAGGATAAGAGTATATTCAAGCTAGTAGAGTTGCCTCCTGGTAGAATGTGGGACAGGTGATGGGCACATTCACTGTATCTGTATCTCAGAGAAGGTTTTTCTATGAAGATTTAAATGAGTACGTTGTCATCTAAGGCTGTCCACATACCTGGTCAATGGTGACAAGCAGTCATGGAAGGTGTCTCCCTACTCATAGACTGGAAATGTACCCACAAAAATATTTAGAGATAGGACCCTGTGTAGAAAAAGAAAGTTCAAAATATGGCTTCTAATTTAGGTGGGGCAAAGGACAGAGGGATCCTTCACTAATGTGGAATTCTCCTGTTTGGGAGTGTCTCCAGACCCGGGAGGGCTGAGTGGAGACTAGGGACAAATCAGACACAGAGTGGGTTCCCTGCAATTTTTCTCTGAGAACCTTCAGAAGCACAAAACTTTAAACAAAGAGCTGAGAGAACTTGGGTAGCTGTCAAACATTTCATTATCTTGCTATAGGATCATTGTAGCCTACAAAAAAATTCTGTAGTACAATAGATAAGGAAGACTCAGAGGGAAAGCATATTTTGACATTTGTTAAGAAAATATATAATGTCCAAATTGTGCTCTCAGATAGAGAAGAATCATGAAACAAGAAAATGACGTATAAGGAAAGATCAGGTGAGATAAAAAGACAAAATTCTGAGATAAATCTTCTTACCTTACTCTATTTTAGCCTGCTATCAAATCAAAAAATAAAAAAAGCAACATAAGATTTAAAATGGTCTTGGGGGTCTAAGAAAATGCCATGAAGGCTATGTTAACCAGTTTGATGAAAATATTTCAAATTGTATATAAACCAGCACATTGTACCGCATGACTGTGTTACTGTACACAGCTATGATTTAATAAAAATAAATAAATAAATAAAAATGGTCTTGGGGTCAAAAGAGAATAAAATTGCTGATGCAGAAAATCAGTGTTGAAGAAAATATTTAAGAAATTATTCCTGAAATCAGAAGAAAAGGCCAAAAATGATGATAATATGGAGAAAAAGATTTATAGGAAATATAAAGAAAGAATAAGAAGGAAAAGGAAAAGTAGGAGGAGAAAATAATACATAAAAAGATAAGAATTTTGAGCTAAGAAAAAAAATGTCACAGTCTAAAAGAAGCATCAGAAAAAAAAGAAAAGAAAACAATAGGGACAGCATTAATTGTTAAATGTCGAGTGCTTCAATAATTAGGAATAAAATTGTCTCCCTACCTCACAAATACCTCAAAATAAATTTTAGGGATTAAAGTATAAACAAAACACATGCCAAATAAATTTAATGAAATAGAAATAAGTACTCTATATTCACGAATGCTTAGCAAAAAGCTTTCTAATCTTAAAAGCAATGAAAGAAACTTAAGAGATCACAATAGAAAGATGGACAGAAGTAACTAAATTAAAATGGAAAAATAATGCAATCAGACAGAATGTGTCCACTCTTAAAAAGGAAAACCGGTATTGGAATAATGTTGCAGAAAATATAATAATGAGCTCTCAAATATCTTTTCCAAGTGAATTTAGTCAACCAGGGAAGGGGGTGAGAACCAGAATCCTGACTCCTAACTGCTCTGTCATGTTGGGTAGACTAGACAATGAGCATCATCCATGAAGGGACTGGTACTCCTGAAAGTCATTCTGTTGTCTTGTCCATTGACTCAACATTAAACAGTGTCATGGTCGGTCTCTACAATGTGTAATCTCTGTCCTAAGTAAACTGACTTATGTAGCAACTTGTGTGTTCCTCACAATGACCTTCAGATTAATGTTGTTTTTGAACTATGTACCCCTACTTTATCAACCACATTGGCATAGAAAATTTCCAAAACTCAGATTATCTCCTGAGTGAAATGAAGAAATGAACTAGGAGAAAACTAGTTGAGATGAGGCAGAAAGTTGGAAAGCAAGTAGGGCTTCTAATTATAATTTACCCTGAGATCTACTTGTAATACAGACTAAAGAGGAAAGACTAATGAGTTCAGATACCTTCACTCCTTTTTCCTTCCTAGTATATACTTTTATTTTTCTCTGTGTTGCCTCTTCTCTTTCTCCTCTTTGTCCCTTGCCTGCCTCTTTTGCATTTTTACTTTTGTCCTTTCTGAGTAAAATTAGTAGATCATAGGCTTCAGAAAGAGACCCTCCCCCCACGTAGTCATTTCAGCAATTTATTGACTTTAAAACCTTAGATAAATTATTTATGAGGCACAGTTTCTTCTTCTGTGAAATGGAGATAAGAATACTTAGCTTCCAGGTTTTGCAAGGATTAAATGAGATAATGTAGGTAAAAGGCTTGACAGTAACAGGAGCTCAGGAAATCCTAGATCCCTTTTTTCTCATAGTGCTTCTCCCTCTCAAATTCTCTGCTAGGCTGAGTATTTCAGGGGGTCTCAGGTTGGTAATTCATAAAGCTCTACTCACCTAAAGCCAGTCTGTAGATGTCCTGTGATTTTTCAGCAGGAAATAATAGAGGATAAGATCAGAGATTCCATATTGGTCTCCTACCCTTCAAACACCACCAACTGTCCTCCTTCCTCACTCAACTCCCAAGCTCCCTCTCCCCATATGCAGTTTACTGATGTTCCTGTCAGTTTACTCTACTTAGGCTGGAGAGGGTCAGAGTGTGAGCTTCTTCAGTGTTAAGTGGCTTTCAGGGCGTAGACACTGTCTGGGGAAGAGTTTGATGAACACAATTTACAAAGATTTGAGGATTCCTCCCTTAGAACTTAGTATAGGGATGTTGCCTGGGGATCTGCCAGCAAGAATAGTCATTTTTGTTCTTCAGAACTGTCCAGATCAGTGGTTCTTTCATTCCACTGAAGGTAGGCAATGATTATCTTGCCCCACCTCCTAGATAATCCCAGAAAGAGGAGACAGGCTGTATTTCTAAGTGGAATGTCTCAGCTTCCTTTTACTGCTATAAGTGCCATGTTGTTCTCATCAGCTTGGAAGCACAACTATGCTGGTGCTCATTGGTGCAGAGGCCAGAGGACTTTTAAGAGATTTTTAAGATTTTTAAGGATTTTTTCAAAGATTTTTTCAAAGATTTTTAATAATAAAAGCACATTTTATAAGTCATAAAAATATATTTAGCTCAAGTGTTGAGTATCTACTAAGACCTGGTAAGATCTGGAAGGATAAAAAGAATAGAGACATAATGATGATATTGTAGAACTCACTATCCTGCAGAAGAAGACATGTACTATATGCAGATGAATAAGTGAAATTTTGTGTTCATAGTTTAAGGTGACCAGATTTTAACATTGGTAAGGTGGGACACCATTGACGGGGAAGGGGGGTGGTGGTAGTGGTTCTTAATTAAAAATTTGGTCTATGTGGAGCAACAAAAATTTTCATAGAATGCAAAAATAGTATTGTAATATATATTTTTTAATTTCAACATGAGTACAATTTACAAATATAATACATTAAAAAAATTATGTATAGGGTGGTGTCTGTGGCTCAAAGGAGTAGGGCGCTGTCCACCTGGGAGACCTTGCCCAGGAGGGGAGTAGGGAGTTTACATTAGCCTTTTCATTTCCAAATGAAGTTACATTAACCTCTTCATTCCCAAATGGAGTTACATTAACCTTTTCAGCAGCTGAAAGCCTTCCCTTTCCAAAAATCCGGACTTTTTCAAAACGCCACAGGAAGTGGGACAAATTGTTAAAAATCGAGACTGCCAGAAGCAGGACATCTGGTCACCTTATCATAGTTGTCACAATGTAAGTCTGAGGGGCACCATGGTGGCATATTGGGGGAGACATTAGTAAGTGGGGTGGAGGGGGGTGACCCCCGTGGTCCTTTTGAGTGGGTTTACTGCACTTACTTGCATGCTCTGAGCAGTGTCTCTGAGACCCCATCAGGCCTTTCTCACCACTCCTGAAATACCCACCCAGACAGCATTTGGCCTTTCAGGGTCTTGATAACTTTCTCATGTAATGTCTTATTCTTTCAGAGGCACAGACTCTGTAATTCCAATTACATTTTCTGAGAAAGACTTATAGCATCCAATTTAGGAGAAATGCTGAAAGCAGTTTCATAGAAATCTCAAATATGTTCTCCTTCTCCTAACTCCCACACTGAAGTTCCTAGTAGAATGCCCAGTGTGGGTGGAATCTATAAATCATTCGAGGGAAGCAACATCAAGGCAGTGGGGACACATCAGCTCCGTAGAAGCAGCTCCTCTTGTCCCAGCTAATCCATCGTATTAAATGACCACAGAACTATATGTTAGGACTCAAAGAAAAGTAAGCACTGGCTCACATGGGATATTTTCTCTCCATGTTAAGGCCACCATCCCCTGAGTTCTATTTTTACTCTTTTTTCCCAGGAAATCATTGTATTTATGAATTTTCAACAGGGTGCTTGTGTAAGCCCTTCCCATGCAGCACGTCTCAGCAATGGGTGAAACTTTGGGGAGTTAACTCTCACAAAGGAAGAGTTTTAGTTCCTTTAGCCTTGTCATGGTCAATTACATTTGAATTAAAGCTGTAGAGTAAAGATCTGCCAGGAAGCAGCCGTTGGTTAATGCACGCAGTTTGGCATTTCGTGCTTCAGAATGCTTGCACACAAACACACTTCAGAGGGCAAAATGGTTCTCTTAGTAACTATTTGAAGGACTTCAGAGCCACATTGGGGTAGAGAGGAGTCACTTCATCTTCAGCATCGAATGTTAAACAACACATTTCCATATTGCCATGCAAACAGACGCAGACCAGCAAAAAGCCCTCTCTCTTGAGGAGGCATGCAGGCTGTCCTAACCCTGTCCCCCAGTTTTGGAAGCTAAATTAATGAACAGGCCTTCTCAAGTTTTGAAATAGGAGTGCCTTTAATTCTGGGCTAAAAGACCCAATGCCTATGATAGCTTCTGGCAACTTAGGCAACTTAACAAAATTGATGTTCAAGGAGGAAGAAGAGTCACTACCACCTCCAGGTAAATGTGTTAAATGTGCTAAATGTGCTTAGATGCTCAAAAGGTAATTAGCATGTAAATTGAATTCTGAAGAAGAGAACAAAAGGACCTATCTACGTGTGGATTTGGGGTGCTGACTTTGACCTGCAATCCTCCTTAAGAATGTGTTAATGAGCCTTGGAGGCCCCAGGGAGTTGTTAGGTAGCAATCCTTTTAAGGTGAGGTACACGCATTTCTACATGCCCAACCAGTACTGGAAGCCACCATCATCAGCTGCCATAACTTCTTTCATAAAGAAAATGTTTTGCCAGAAACAACACTGGTTGAGACTTCTGATCTATTGAAGTTGTCAAGGAATTCCACAGAATGAGTTAGACATCAAGGAATGAGAAATCTTATAAAATACAAAGATGGTGGCAGCTGAAATAACCTACATCTGCTCCGAGATGGAGATGTCTGACCTTAGGCACCAGACCCAGACACACTGCTCATCCTCAGGAGTAACCCTAAACTTAGGCAAAAGGAAAAAAGAAATTCCTGCCCTGCCTTCTGAATTCATCAAGTCTCCCTGGATCCAATGGGTCTGGAGTTCTGTTCATTGAATTCTAGGCATGAGTATCTGCCTCCCAGCAGAGAAATAAAACTTATTCTAATGTTTCAATCCTTTAAAAGATTGAGACCCTGGTCTTGCTTTTGCCAGGAGATGTGAATTATTTCCCTAAACTCCTAGAAAAAACTAAGAACTTAAAAAACCTCAGAGAAAAAACTGAAACCTAATAACTTCTTTTTTTTTTTTTTTTTTTTTTTTGAGGTTTCTGGCCAGGGCTGGTTTTGAACCTGCCACCTCCAGCATATGGGGCCAGCGCCCCACTCCTTTGAGCCACAGGTGCTAGCCTGACAACTTCTTTTCAAGGTTCAGCTGAAATTAGCTGATGGCAGCTAAAGATTCCACAAGCAGACCCCAGCTAGAGACACCTTGGTAGGCAGAGCCCAGGAGATGTGCTGAGAGTCCTCAGGGAAGGAAGCCAGACAAGGCAAGCTGAATTTCCTGGCAAAAGGACACGGATTTCCTGAACAAAGACAAAGAAGAACTAGGAGTTTGAAATAGACGGGTGCCAGAATATTATCTTAAAGGCAATAGAATAAATACGTATGAGTGTTTGTGTGTGTGTGTTAAAGCTTAACTGAGAATACATAAGTACAAAAATGGGCTTGGGGTTCAGCACCTGTAGCATGGTGGTTACAGCGCCTGTCACATACACCGAGGGTGGCAGGTTTGAACCTAGGCCGGGCTGGCTAAACAACAACAATTGCAACAAAAAATAGCCAGGTGTTGTGGTGGGTGCCTGTAGTGCCAGCTACTGGGGAGGCTGAGGCAAAAGAATCGCTTAAGCCCAAGAGTTTTAGGTTGCTGTGAGCTGTGATGCTATAGCACTCTACCAAGGGCAACATGGTGAGACTATGTCTCAAAAAAGAAAACAATGGTTCTGGGACAGGAATGAGATCTGCAGAGTATAGGGTTATCCTCAGAGCAGGAAGATAGAAATGATTTTGTCCAAAGGCCTATCCTAACTGCCCCTAAGTGGAAGTTGTCCCCTGTGTAGTTTGCTTTGACTGTAATGTTTTGGGGAAGGCTAAGTCATTGTGTGCATATTGATTAGATGCCACTTGGCTGCCTTGCCCTCCTAGGAACTCCCTGTTCTGTCTCTCTAGCTCCTGCTGGCCCTTAGAATTCCTATTATACTCCTTGGGATAAATGTTAAAGGCAAATATAGACTACAATGAGAACCAGTAACAAGGGACATGGCCCTAGACTGTAAGGCTCAGATAAAGCCTGTCTAGGTAAATAATATTTAACAGGATATCTGAGGGCAAGACAGGAGTAGCAGAAGGGTAGAGGGTGGGGGCAGTCATCATTGAGAAGCCACAGCCTCTGCAAAGTTCCAGAGGCACATAGCCACAAAAGCTTCCGGCTCAGTGTGTCCTATGTCAATCTCCCTCTAACACTCCCTAGTCAGCTGCATCTCTGCCCTAGAGGTGACTGCCACAGAGGAGGAAGGAAGGACTTGGATGCATTTATTGAAAGAGCTGGCCAATCTTGTCAGGGAGGAAAGGGCTGGGGACCAGGGAAAATAGACACATGATCAGAGATCTAGTTTCTTCTTCCCCCTCACTTTGACTAACATTTCAGAATTGGAAATTAAAGAGTATGTTTGGCAGTTCTGACATTTCACACCATTTCAGCAGACTTCCAGCCATAGCTGGGAAGAATAGCAAAGCTCAGTGTCGAAGGAATTTGTTCTAAGGGAGTAGGTGGGGTGGGGGAGAGAGAGAGAGAATGAGAATAGAGAAAGTTCTATTTTCTTGGTATTGAATGACTTGGAACTCACTATATATTTACTCAACTGTGCATAGTAATTACCAAACAGCTAAATGGTCAAGCATTTCCATAAAGTAAAACACAAATACCTGATATTTATGTTTTAAAGTTGCCCCTTTTAAACCATCATAATTTAACCCTCAGCATGAGGATTCCCTGCTGACACTGGGGTTTGAATGACGGAAGGGGTCAGCCACTGTATTTTGCTTCCATCAGGATCACATTATCAACCTGTAATTTCTCCATATTAGAAAATAGCACTTGATTTCCAAGTAATGAACAGTTGTGGAATGGCTTTCCCCCGCTTCCGCCTAACGCTAGTGCCACTTATACCCCTGCTAGTGCAAAAGCCGAGACAGTGACCTGCTTCTTCTGGTAACTGGTAGGCAGAGCTCTGGGGCCCCTGTGGCCTAGCGCCAAGCCATCCTTCAGGTATAGTGCTGCCCAGAAACTCGGCTTTCCTCTGGCTTTCACTCCTGAAAGCCCAGAATTCTGGGACCTTTGAGCCTCTCTCTAAAGAGGAACATTTTCAAGAATCCTCTGCATGATTGGCATCTTTCCTGAGTGACAGGCACATTTTCCTTCAGAGAGTTCAGGACACAGTGGATTGCATATGGAAGTACATTTACAGGAACATCACTCCAACAAATTCTTTTCAGAGAAGTTTTGTCTTGATATTATAATTCACTTTGAGAGCTTTGAACCATATACATTCAGGGGAAAGATAGTGATATTTATGATCTCAGAATTCCCAGAAACTGCAGAAGAAAGAATAATTAACACAGTAAATAGACAACCTACGGAATGGGAGAAAATATTTACAAACCATACATTCCCCAAATGACTAAATCCAGAATCTAGAAATAACACAAATCACTAAGGAAAAAAAAATTCCATAAAAAAGTGAGCAAAAGTCTTGAACAGATATTTTTCAATAAATAAATAAATGGCCAACAGACATACAAAAATACGATCAATATCACTAAACATCAGGGAAATGTAAGTTAAAACCACAATAAGATATCGCCTTACCCCTGTCAGAATTCCCATTATTAAAAAATCAAACACCAATAGATGTCTTTATGGATATGATGAAAAGGGGACCCCTATACACTGTTGGTGGGAATGGAAAAATAGTATGCAGATTCCTCAAAGAACTGAAAGTAGACATACCATTTGATCTAATAATCCCTAGTGTGGATCTATCCAAAGGAAAAGAACACATTCTATCAAAAAAGACATCTGCACTTGGAAGTTTGTCATAGCACAATTCACAATGGCAAAGACATGGAGTGAACTGAAGTGTCCATGAATTGATGAGTGGTTAAAGAAAAGATGGTAGATACATAGGCATGGAGCACTACTCAGCCATAAGAAGGAATGAAATGATGCCTTTTGCAGCAACTTGGTTGGAACTGGACACCATTATCCTAAGTGAAGTCTCTCCAGAATGAAAAAACAAATAAACAAATACAGCACTTTCTCGCTTTTAAGTGGGAGCTAAAGGAGAGGTACGTATGTTCATAAAGTGACGTGATGGGCATTAAAAACTAAGAATGGAGTAGGATGGGAGAAGATGTGAGAGATAAAAACGTTCCTACCATGGACAATGTCCACTACTCTGGTGACAGGTCCACAAAGCCCTGACTTCAGCATAATACAATTCATCCATGCCACAACAACAAAAACGTTGAAATTGCCCAAATTTCCTAAATTTAAAAAAAAAAAAACACACAAATGAAAGCATAGAAAAGAATCCCCAGAAGTGATTGCATTCAGAAGGCTGCACCAACTACACAAACCATCAGCAAGAAGGGACACAAACCAAGAAGAGGCCTGAGAACTGGCAGGCCCTTCAAGTGCAGAGAGACCAAAATCCCAAACAAATACCAGCAGTTGTGGAAACATGCGAGTCCCTTTCTGGGGACACTTCATTTCCTTGGGGAGAGGTATGAAGAGCGTAATTCTAAGGGAGGAGAGTATGAGTTTAGCAGTCAAGAATGCAGACAGGAGGAGTTTGGCTGTATCCATGGGCAATAAAAATCAGGCTCTCAGCAGGACAGGTGGGCAGCATTCCCAGGAGAGGAGAATAACATGACACGACTTTCTCCAGCTGCAAAGAACCAGGGGCACTCAGAAGCCTTGGTTTCCTCTACAGATGTGAAGGTCTGAGTCCTGTTGGCTTGCTCCTCTGGGTTCAGAAAGGCAATATCCTGCCTATGGCCACCTGACTAATCCTGGTGCCCAGCTAGGAAAGGGCATGGACTTGGACTTCTTCTTCAGAAAGCCTGTGGGTTTAGGGCTGGCCTCTCCTAGTTTAGACTGCCCAGTGCTTTCTGAGGATTGCACACAAAAACTCAACTGCCTTTGTCAAGTTGACAATTGATGATACAAAAGTTCCAAGGACCAAGGATCTTGGAAGATAAATTTTTGCCATTTGACCTGGTGTCTAAGTACCTGATCTCCCACTGAGCCTTGGAAGGACCCAGGTCATAGATAGAAGCTGAAGGTCTTTGAGGAAACATTAGTCCAAGGGCATGAACCTTCACAGAAGACATGGAGACTACATCCTTGAAAGAAAGGAAAAGTGTAATTAAATATAGCTAGAGATTAAGTTATAACTGGCACACAACCCAAATTTTATGTTCAGGTTTTATCCTAATCTCCAGCAGGGCTTAAAGATATTTTTGTTTCATAATAGTCACTAGGAATAATTGAGCTATAGCTCATTCTAGTTCTGTAGTTTAAATTTGCTTTTTTTGTAAAAAAAGAAAAAAAATTCATACCAGATACAGTATCAGGTCATTTTAATTAGTTTTTCTATAAAAACACATTTGCAAGAATAGCCTGGTTTAAAATCTAATGGAATCATAGTTTGTAAATGTTCAGTTAAAGATTTAGGTGACTATGATTGTCCCATCAATGAGTGCTGCAGAAATTTGTTTATGGAAATTAGATTTTTGATGCGGTTTCATTTCCCAGGTAGCACGTTATCATCTCCTTAGCTACATTTTCCACTGGGTTATTGCTGCAGATGTAGCTTTGATGTCAAAATGTTTGGGCAAAATAGTGTCATATTGCAAACAGATTCAGCGATACCTTATTGCTGTTTGGAGAAGGGGACAGAATACCCAAGTTCAAGCCCATCATGCCCACATTGACCTTCCAGAGGCAAGATTCACACACCGTGCACCAGCGAGGCTGTGACTGATTTAGAAACCTCATGAGACTGAGGCTTGAAAGCTGCGACTTACTGGGGAGGAAGGGGCTGGCAGCAGCAGCTCTAAAATTGTCAATGCATAATTGTGTGTCTGCCAGGTTATCATTATTCACTTGGGGCCACACAAGGATCGCATTAATACGCTGACAGCTGACTCCTTAGGAGAACGGCTGGGTAGAAAGTCATCCTCCCTCAGAAAAGATTCAATACCCAATCAGAGTGGGAAGAAGAAGCAAATCTCCCAAAGTCCTACTCCATCTCTCTTTCTTTGTTTCATGCCTCTTTGGAAAGCTCGTTTATAATATAGAGATCATTGCAGGGCACTTTCTATTCTGTACACCCACCCAAGAAAGGATTGTGATATCTTGAGCTAGGTAAGGCTTGGCCAATGAGGATTCTATTTGTGGAAGGGCTCAATAGGCATTTTGGGAGACAGAATAGTCACTGGCACTTTGGAATTGAACATTTATGTCAGTAAGAGTCTGGTGCAAATGCTTCCCTGTAGCAGGACAGGGAAGATGCTGGGACCCAGCATCAGGGTTGACTTTGAATGTGATGCTGTAGGATCAGATGATGTGATGCTGTAGGAACTACTTTGAATGTGATGCTATAGGAACTACTTTATCTAGTTCTACAGATAATAATACTTGAATTTATTGAAAGAGGAGATGGTAGGATAGAAAAGCAGACCAGCAACACCAATGAGATTGCTGTTAAAATTTGATGAAAATGACGGGGTGGGCTCAGGTTGGGACACTCACAAAAATGAAGATGAAGTAGTCATTTCCTTCACTTAGAAAAAGTCTGGCTGAAAAGTGGGATGATGAGAAGCCAGAAAGGACGAGGGGAGGAATGTCAGCAAAGCAGGTAACTTTTGCAGGGAGCTTGGGTCCCATCCTGCATGTCCTAGGATGGATACACTGGAGATTTACAGGGACAGCCACAGGCCCCCAGAAATCTCATACATCCTTTTCAGAGGACAAGTAGACTGTGGGAAGCTTGGTAGAAAAGTGCCTGTAATTTCTCCCTGGGAGCTCTATGCTAGAGACAGCTATAGTAAAGCCATGGGTAAGAGCACTGGCGCTGGTGTCACACCACCTGGCTTCAAATCCTGGTTCTGCCACTTATGACCATCAATGACCTTGGAAGAGTTCACCACAGGTGGTGGATGTGGAGATGTGCAGCTCAGCTTCTCCTCCAAGAACAGACTCTGCTCAGTTAAGAAAGTATGGAAAACTCCCAGTGTTTAACCCCTGGCAGGGGTCACCTCAAACTTCTGGCTGTGGTCATTCTACTCTGGGGCAGCCCTGGCCAGTGACCAAGCATGGTGGTCATACAAGGACCTAGATATTGCCTTGAAAGGGGGCATGCTGCTAACGGGCAGTCCCTGCTTTGCCCATCCTTGGGCCAGCAGACACTCTGCTGGGTGTGCACGACTATGATGGCTCTCCCTGAGCACTTCTCACTCCTTCCCGGTTCTTTCATGGGGAATTCTCTGCAATAAACCTTCTCTTCTCTGTTCCTAGCCCCATCTCAGCAAGTGCTCCCCAGAAAGCCTGACTGGCACCATTCCTCATTTGTAAATTGAACATAATAAATTTAAAAACAAGTTTATGCCTGTGATGAGGATGGAGGAGATAATCTCATAACACCCTTGTGACACCACTGCCACTCTATCAGTGGAATGAAGTCTGGAAAGGTTTGGATTACACTATTAATATTTTCTCTAAAGAGCTCTGCTCTAACTTCCTCCAATTTCTTTCAGCATGTAACTGCTGGGCATGTGCTAGAACCCCCACATTTGGCCCCAAGAACAGATCTTATTCTTATATGTGTATTAGGAGGATTTCTCCCTCTTGAAATTTTCCTCAGGTGAGACTTTTAGTCTGGCCATCACTCATTTACAGGTGGGCACAGTTAACAGTGGAGGGGGTCTCATTGATCCTAGCAGAGGAAGCCTAGGATTCTGGAGCAAAGATGTGAATGGTCTGGAGAGGTCTGTACCCTGGGCTTCTAAAACTCCTGGGCTGGGAGTTTCTGAACAGGCTGAGGAGCACGGTGAGATATTCCTTATGCTGATGTCATCAGGGATTAATATCAGCTAATCAGCTTTCAAGGCAAACAGGTCACAGAGACTCTAGAGTGATCTGATGGGAAAGGAGTTCCAGGACTGTGCTGAGTTCTTGATCTAGACAATCTGTATCATTAGCCACTCTGACTGTGAACAAGGACCCAGAGAATGCAATAACCATTATCTGAGGGTAAAATCTTTTCTCTCCAAATACTACCAGCCACAAGGCCGTAGTCACAATCACAGTGACAGAGGAAGCAGCCCAAGACCTTGATGGCAGCCTCTTTCCAGCTGTACTACCACGTGGGTATGAAGCAAACGTAAGCTATCCTCTCTTCTCCTCTCTCCTTCTTTTCTCTTCCACTTCCCTCCTCCCCAAGTCCTCCCATTTACCCACTCAAGGAACTTTGCTGATCTTGTGCTAGGTCCTAGAGTTACACAGAGAAATAAGTTTTAGTAGCTGCTATTAATGGTTTATTGACTGAGAAATATCAGACCAAGAGAAATAAAGTAACATCATTTGGGGGCAACTATAGAAGATTTCATGGAATATTTTAACCTGTAGGCTGAGTTTTGAAGAACAATTAGGAGCCGCCAGGGAAGACTGGAGTGGCGTGATGGTGGTGGTGGGATGTGACGGTAACTACACTCCAAAGCAAGGTGAATGGCACACGTGGGATCAGCTGTGAAGCGTGGGGTCTTTGAAACATCTCACCCAATGCAGGACAGGTGCTCAGAGGCCCAGCAGCCCCTGTGGAGCACATACTCACTCTTCAGAGCAGTCTCCCAGTGGCATGGAATCCATGTCTTGCCTGGCAGTTTTGCAAAAAACAAACTATTCTTTACAAATAAAAATCTTCACAATTTTGAACTGGCAGGACTAGAACCTAGACTGGGGTACAGTCCCTCTTAGACTCCTAAAGCCTGCGCTTGCATGTCTTGGTTAACATGGGAGTTACGAGTATAATCTCTGTACAGAGAATGGGGTCCTCTAGCATTAAGTGGCTTCCCTGTCCTTGTTTCTTCTTTATGTAGAAGAAAACAATGGAAATGTGGTCAAATGAGCCAAAAGGTCCCAAATCAGGCAAATCTTGAAAAAAAAAAAAGAAATGGGTAATTTGAAGAACTCAAATTGAAGCTATTTCCTTAAAATATACACAAATACAGCCACTGTTGTTGGTGACATTGTGGGAACTTATGCTCTGAACCACATCTTTGGTTGCAGCTCAAGCTGCCCATGGCTAAATCATTCTCTAGCCCTCATCTGCCAGGTGCGATGGCCCTAATAAATCACACTCTACTTACCACCATGCCCTGATCTTTTGTTTCACTCTCAGCTCTTTCAGGTTTTACAAACTAGTAAATTGGTACAGACTTTTGACTGAGTATATTTAGTGAATTGATGCTTGTAGGTAAGTGCTGTAGGTTTTTTTTCTTCTGAATCAGAGTCTCACTGGGTAGAGTGCTGTGGCATCATAGCTCACAGCAACCTCAAACTCCTGGGTTCAAACAATCCTCTTGCCTTAGTCTCCTGAGTAGCTGGGACTACAGGTACCTGCTACCACACCTGGCTAGTTTTCCTATTTTTAGTAGAGACAGGGTGTCGCTCTTGCTCAGACTGGTCTCAAACTCCTGAGCTCAGGCGATCCACCTGCCTCATCCTCCCAGAGTACTAGAATTATAGACGTCATGCCCCACCAGTGCTATATTTTTAATTCATTGTTCATTCCAGCCTATCACCACACACACACACACACACACACACACACACACACACACTCTTTTCCTTCTGTTTCAGCACCATTGTATATTTGTTCTTTGGTAGAATTCTCATCACTGAGCACACTGTTCTACCTGTTTGCAGCTCACCAAGTTTGCTCTGGTGCTGGGTCTTTTTGGAAGTGGGAAGAAGTTTTTCATACTCTTTTGGAAGCTATTCTTTGAGATAATAGAGAGTCTTAGTCCCTCCTTCTGGATTCTTGGGGAAAAGGTTGAAAATATCTGTACTACCTAGACCCATTGGTAACCGCTCTGTGAGGTGATCCTTCAAGGGAGTCAAATAATTATTATTTTTGCTTTCTTGAATGTTGCTGCTGTAACTCCAAACATTTGCTGCATTGGACCACATCTGGATTCTTCCCCAGAGAAAGAAGAAATGCATCCTCATCACATCCAGTCATATATCAGTACAGCCTTCTTCTCCCACCCTCCATGCATCTCTCTCTAGTTTACTCACCTTTTCTTTTTCTACATACACACACACACACATATGTTTATCTGTCTCCCTTCCTTTGCATTCACCAGAATGCCTCCCTGCCTCTAGAGCAGTGTTTTAAACCTTTTTTTAATCTCATAGCACACTTGAACCTATAGTTAAATTTCCACAGCATACTTAAACTATGTTGATCAAAAAAAAGTATATGTGTGTGTGTGTGTGTGTGTGTGTATATATATATATATATATTTACTGTGCTTTGAACTTCATTTGAAAATAGTTAATGATCTTTAAAAATTTTCATGATACATCCTAGATCCTCACTGGTGTGATCCTGACACCAGTGTGCTATGGTGTGCTATTTTTAACACTAGTTAAAAATCACTGTTCTAGAGGGAAAAAAAATCTAAAACTATCCACAAAACCTGTCTCCTGCACAGAGTGATATGTATGTCCCCATGCACTGGTAGGGAAGCAAGGGTAAAGAAGTTTTCTAGTTTTACTATATAGTAAGTCTTTTTTGTGTGTGTGTGTAGTAAGTCTTATCTCCTCTATTAGACACTGAAGAGTTTAGGTGCTCAACAAACAGAAACCTGGAATAATTGGGTTTTTGTTATTTGTTTATTTTACAGGAGTGTCTATCTAAGGCTGCTGGTCAATCCCACCACGGAGGAAAGTAGAAAGGCATTTAGTATGGCGACTTCACTAGCCATGTGACCTCAGGAAAATTATTTACCTTTTCCCTGAGTTTATAAAATGGGATGACAGTCAGTTCATCTTTATCATAGAACTGTTATGCAAATGAAATGGAAAGAAAAATGCACCCACCCCTTAGATAGTGTTTGGAATGTAATAAATGTTCCCTAAGTGTTAGATATTATTTTTGTTTTCTAGCTTGACAAAAAATTAAAGAGTTTGCAGTCCCAGGAAAAATAGAATTCTAACATATGTCCTGCAATTTACACTGCAGATCTGCTGTTCTTTTGACAATTCTGTAATACTTGTGCATGTGGTTATATTTGCCCTTAGGAGCTGTTGAAGTTTGAGATTGAAATGGGGAGGGGACTCATTCCCTCAGTTCCCCATTTTAATACAGGGTGAATGGCCCAAAGATCATGTTCGCCTTAATGTATCATGCAATCTGTTTTGTGTTTTATTTTTTGCACAAAATGAAATGTTAATGCTTGAAAGATCATTTACATATGGCCTACTAGTTATTTAAGAAAACAGCAATTAAACATGTTGAGATAATTAACAGTGTGCATACGATTAACAATGCTTTTTTAGATGCTAGACATTAATGGAGTAGATGCCAAATCAATGTAATCCCACACTTCAGTTAGGATTTCTTTGTTAATTATATTAATTTACAAATTTAAAACAACAATCACATTCATTCAAACACAAGGCGTATTTTTAAAAGTTAGACTAATCGAGCTGGGGGTGGGGTTCCTCTGCTCAGAGGACATAATGCAATGGATTAACCATATTTTCTGTCTCCACCAGAGGACAGAGTAATTAAGGACAAAAAATAACCTGCTATACTGCAGGGCCGTCTGCAATGGACTCATCCAACCCTTTCATAAGCATAATTTGTTTTCGAGCTAACTCGCCTGCTAGTGTCCAACAAAATGGAATTGTTCTGCAGCTGTGATTCATGTGCCCTTCTGAGTATTTGAGTCCTGTGTTGACCCTCCCGTACACTATGGATTCTGAATGACACTTGGGGAATATCAGGTGAGCATCTTCTCAGAGCACTCCCTCTACCATCTGGACCTGGGATCACAGACCTTATAAGTTAAGGTGACTCAGATCCACTCATATGCACGGCAACTTTTTATTATCCCAGGACTGCACCCAAGATTATCACAGTCTACTTCTGAGTGTGGTGATCCAAGCACCATTGCAACCTGGGCATCTGAGGACGTAGGTTCCTTCCATGTCTATGAAGCCACTGGTGCATGCCATAGTCCCCTTCAGGGCAGCCTGATCCAGGGCAGATTTTAGATAGACCAATTCCAACACTTACTAACTGGCTGGTCTTGGGCAAAACTACATGCCTTGATGGTTTTATATGTGTAAAATGGGGATATTATATTATTATCTACTTCATGGAGTTATTTTAAGGACTGAAGTGAAATAATCCCTTCCACTTGTTTTGAGTGTGCTTAAAGCCTTCGGTATCCAGGCAGTTGCAGCAGGGGTCACTTAACTTGGAAGTGAGGGAAAAAGCAAAGATGGAAGAAAAAAATAAAGGAAAGAGGGGTGAAGATAGGAAGAAGAAAGGGAGGGAGGGCAAGGAGACTGGAAAGAGGAATTTACATTCCTTACTTGACTATCTTATAGATCTATAGCCAACAAGAGAGGCTCTGCCTGTATAGATAAAGATCAGACTATAAAGATAAGGGGCAACATAAGGAAAGTGAAAAGTGCAAGTGATCATTGGAATCTGGGTTTGGTTTCCAAAGTGTTGTCATGGAAAAGGGTTTATGGCAGGGAAGGAAATTGACATTGATTGACCATCTATATCAAACCCGACCTTGTGTTTGACATTTTACTCTTCTCACACAGTTGATGAGTTTCAAGGCTCTATTTTGAACCACATCTCTGTCTCCATCTGTGATTTCAGAGCCCTGCAGATCAAGACCTTGAACCCTCATCTAGTTTCCTGTTGCCTGTTGGGTCTACTTGTGTCCTGAGAGATGCAGACTGGTTGTCAGCTTCCTCTACAACATGTTCTTGAGTCTTCTCATACCACAGACTCTAGAGTGTTCTCAGATATTCTGGGTGAGATGACAAGTGATCCTAAACAGACATGCATGTGTTGGAGCCTCCAGACTCAGTGCTTCTCCATGAAAAGCATAGCTAGGTTTGGGATCTCTGTGTGCATCCAAAGAACTTTTGGCTCCTGACCTCCCTTCATGAAGGATAGCAATTTGATCTTCTAGATTCAAAACAAGTTTTGTTGTTGCTGTATTCTTTTTAAAATTTTTTTCACAAATTCTGTGTTGACCAGTTTGATGGAAGTATTTCAGAATGCATGTGAAAACCCCACACTGTACCCCAGAAGTGCATTAATGTACATAGTTAACATTCAATAAAAAAAAAAAAAGGATCAAGATTTCAAGTATTATTTTGTTCCCAGGACTTGGTCCAACTTCTTCCCTCTGCTTGCCCAGTGACTTCCCACATCTTCTCACCTCTTTAATGTGGTACATAACTACAAATTATTCAACCTTATCCCAATAATCACCCCCTCTAGGAAGCCTTCCCTGATTACACTCCTTTTGCCATATGTGGTTACCTGTCTTTCTTTCTAGGATGCCCATTATCATCATCACATTGAGCATTAAGTATCTGTTTGAACCTCTGTATACCTGTTAGTATACCAAGTACCTCCAGGCACACTCTATGGTTTAACTCCTTAACACTTACCTAATACCTAGAACTAAACAGGTTCACCCCCCAAAATGTTTACACTCTACTGACTTTATTAATCTGATCAAGATGTTGAGGCCCTACAGAATCCAAATGGCTTCAGCAATTCAGACAAGAAATTGTTGGAGGACTCCCAGCATGTGCTCATTAGGATGGGCACAGATGAAACTCATTAGCATGTCCCAGCCACATTCCCTGGAAAGGGAATGAGATTTATTTAGAGTAGGCAGTTTAGTCCAGCTCCCCTCACTAAGTTTATATGCAGCTACAAGGACGGGAAGGAAGGTCAATAACTGTGTCATAATTTGATCAATGCAAGGAGTAATCTCAGCGATTCAAACTAAAGGAACCACCTGTTCATCAGCAACTTTTTCTTTGGTCCTCATTATAGTTCAGTCTGGAAGTGAAATTTTCCTTTTGTTCCTGTCTCTGCTCCATGGCAGAGGTATTTTGATTATATACCCTGTGTATAATCAATCCACATGTGTCTAGGAATCACCTAGGAAATCTGGGGTGGTGCCTGTGATCCATAAATTTCAGCAAGGTCCCAGATTAGGGGCTGTTGTCACTTATCCTTGGAGGACACCTTGAGTAGCAAGAGATTAGAGGTGGCATTCTCAGCCTCAAGTGTAGGTTCAAATCCCCTGAAGAGCTCTTAAATGACCTCACTTTAGATCATTTAAGTCAAAATATGGATAAGAGTGAGGGAGGAGGGAAGGAAGGAGAGAGAGGGAAGGAAAGAGGAGAGAAAGAAAAGGAAGGAGGAGCATTGGTGTGCTCTTATCTAAAAGGCACAATGAAAAGATATATGGCACACCTACTGGGTGAAGGGCTTAACTACATCTTGGACTTTATGCAATGCAAAAATACAAACATTGTTGTAACCTAATTTTACCCTCTGAAATATAAATATATTTTAATCTGAAATTATAATATATATATACATGTATATACCTCCTTTATATATTATAATTTCATATATGTATTTTATACTTATGAATTTTATACATGTATATACATGTATATATGTGGATGAGGCCTAGGCATTATATTTTGTAAAAGCTCTGGTGATTCCAATGGGCAGCATTGGCCTAGACAACAAAGGGTTCTCAAAACATAGTTATCAGAACAGAAGCTTCAGCATCACATGGGAATTTTTCATGAATGCAAATTCTCAGTGAATAGATACACAGATTGTGGTATGTACAATGAATGGAATACCATTCAGCCATAAAAAGGAATTAAATAATCATGCATGCCACAACACAGAAGACCTCAAAAATACTATGCTTAGTAAAACAAAGGTAGATGCAAGAGATCATATATAGTATGATTCCAGAATAAGCCAATCTACAGAGACAGAAAAGTAGATTAATGATTGCCAGTGCCTATAGACGAGAACTTGGAATGACTACAGCAAGGCACAAAGGATTTTTGTGGGGTGATAGAAATGTTCTAAAACTAAACCATATTGATGACTGTACAAGTAGGTAAAGTTTTTAAAAAGTCATTGAACTATGCACAGTGGAAGATTGAATTTTATAGTATGTAAGGTGTATCTCAATGGAAAATAACGCAAATGCTCTGGCCACATCTAGACCTACTGAATCTAAACTGGGTCCTGGCAATGTGTGTTGATCAAGCCCTCCAGGTGATTCCAAGGTGCACTTTATTTGGGGGACTCCTGATCTGAGATGGGAAGTTCTTAATAGGTGCCTTCTGCTGGGGTAGGAACCTTGGTAGGAGCTTTCATGTAGAAACACCAGAAAACTGCTGGAGGTAATTGCAAAATAAAAGCAAAATAGCTTTCCGGAAACTAGGGAGTAAAAATACTCTTCACAATTGGAGGGAAAAGCTTACATTCCACACTTCAATTTTCACTCTTGATGGTTATTGAACCTCGAAAAATTATTTGCTTTCTCTCAGCCTCAGTGGCCTAATCTGTAATGGGAATAAAAATATATGTCTTTCAGGCTTGTCATGCAGATAAAATTAGAGCACAAACATGAAAGCTCCTAACAGTAATAGACTTGTATTAGGCACTGGCACAGCATACACTGTGAAGAATAACAGACATGGGTCTATTTTTCCCTCACAAAAACTGTTGTAATTTAACCTCTTCTATGAAAAGCATCCTGAAATTTTCTGTTACATCAGGGTAGCTTTCTGCTGCTATATTTAGAAGATTATTATTATAATAAATGCATATTCTTCTGGATCTTTCCTTGCTTCTGGGATCTTATTTAAGGCTGTTTATTTTCAAAGTCATACATATCTGCTAAGTTGGGAAAAATGTCAGGATAATACCCTGGTTTCAGTTCCATTGTCTTTGTTATGGCAAGAGGAGCGATCATGTTTTTACTGGAGAAATTGCCATCCATGAAAGGTCTCCTGCTTGGAGACAAGGAAATATTCCTTGCTCTCAAGTCTAGTGGGTTAACTAAGTATTACAAGAGAAGAACAGAGGCATGTTCCCCAAAGCCATTCACGGTATGTGTTCAAAGAATTTGAGTTCAGCCCCAATGAAGCAATGTGAAGCAAACATCCTTCAGTAGAATACATTTTAGGATGACGTGTTACATATAGCTCTTTATAGCAATCGAACTTCAAAGTTAAGATGCAATCAACTAATCACTGGTAATACAGATGTGAATCAAGCTAATTTTGAAACAAACAATCCTTCAGATCATTTCACTGAGTTGCAGGTATAAGCATTTCTGATGAGTAGCATTTGGACCCTGGGAGAAAACCACAGAGCTGTACAGGGGACCAGTGACAATTACTTTTCAGTCATTTTTTTGTGCCTCTGCCCACCCTTGGCCAGCCTATCAAGAGACAAAGCCACTTTCTTCTTCCCTAAAGCCCTTTCATGTCCTTGAAAGGCATTTCATTTCAATTGGCTTTGTCTTCCAGTTGCTCAGTTAATGTACCATGATTCAAATGGAGAAAAAAAAAAAAGAGGCTGCATCCCAGCCAATGTAATTTGTCTGCCATCTACATTCCATTATAAACTTCTCTAACGAAGCTTCTGTGTCCTGCTCGGAGAATGCTGCACATTGCAATAGAGCGTTATGCATCTCACATGCTCTATTAACAGCTACTATTCACCCTGCTCCTATGAGGTGAGCATTATTATCTAGAATTTACCAGGAAGTCCATGGGAGAATTGGGGCATGAATCCCTGCATTTCAAATGCCAAAGCCCCGCATTTGGGGTCCTCTTTATCTCATCCCTTCTTTGTGTCTAGAAACAGACAGGAAGTTTGCTTTCCTGGAATTTGACCCTCTAATTCATCCGCTAGTTTCTGGGCTATCTGAGACAACAGAGGTTTATAATCCTGGCATGTCTGTGGAGTGACAAGAGAGCACATCTACACTCCCCGCTTGCTGTTTTGGGAGGCTGCCCTGATTGTCTGAGTCAAATCCATCTCTACCGAGACCTCTGAGTCCAGTTCTGCCCATAAGCTCTTTAAATAGGTTGCTCATCCTGTCTAGAACAGTAAAAATCCCTGGTCCAACAAGCCAGGAATTGCCTGAAGTTCCAATTAAGCCAAGTTTTACCAAAGCCTTTTCCATTATCTCAGTAAGCTGCTTTCTACATTAAAAGGCTCCTCTTAATTAATTCTTCTGGCTAGTCTACGGACATGCAATGCTTTATTATGACCAGTGAATTCAAAAGCAAGAAAATAATGCACATAAGCAGTACGATGAGGTCCTGCCATCAATCAGAGCAGCTTCACGTTGTCCTGTTGCGGGTAGTGGCTAACTGCTTTTTACATCAAAGAAGAAAGCACCTCTCAACGGAGGGCTGGGGACAGCTCAGTAAAAGGGCTCTCTGGCACCTTGGTATGAATAGTGACATGTCTGGGGACTGCTTGTATAGTTCTGTCACACTCTCTTCTAGACGGGAAACCGAGGCAGGAGGAGGATGACTCTATTTCGCACATCTCTTATCCAGCAGCACATACACACACGGGGTTCCTTGTATAAGTAAATGTATGGTGGTGACACTTTTTGTATGGGGGTGATGGATTGCTGGCTTCTGACTTCTCACCATCAAATGCCTTTCTGCCAAGAGTTCCTTCAGGTACAGCCCACCCTACTGAGCTTGAATCCTTTTCTTGTGTCTGCTCCACCATTCTCCCACCTACCAAAAAGCCCTGGTTTCAGAGGCTAGATCTCTCTCCAACACAACCTCCCATAAAGATACTGAGACATTCGACTCCTGTCCAGCTTATCCCGCTCTTGTTCAATGCCAGGATAGAGGCTGAGAAGATGGAGTTTTCTGTCTGCTGGACATACAGCACTTGACCTGGTTCTCTGCAGACTTTGTGTTTCTGTGATCCTCTGCTGTTTGTTTGTCTTTTCACTGCTGAGTTCGTCAGAACATGAGCTTATTTATTTATAGATATATATTTTTTTCAACTACATTCCTCAGGATCTACTACTATCAATTCCTGGGTTGAAGAAAAATCTTTTTCATACTTTGCAATGTCTTCCTTTCATGCGATTGCTGTTTTGCCCAGACAGGTATTATATAGATATAGGCAGATATTGTCAATGTGAGAGCCAGGGTCTCTGCGACTTAGACATTTTCTCTGGGCAGAGAAGTTAAGGCAGGCAGTTGTAAATTCAGCATTGAATGGGATTTGGGGGACCAGAGGTCTGGCTGCATGTGTTGCCAACAACATCAAAATATAATGATAATCCTGCAGGAGGCAAAAGAGGAGTTTTAATTCAGTCTGACAACAGGTTTAGGGTTTAATAATGCCAGGACAGAGCTTTCATAAAATTCACAACATGGTCACAAATGAATATCACTGTGAAATATGTTCAAAGGGTCTACTTCTTTCTCTGCAGCTTGGGACACTGAGCTACGAGAGGCAGGGTCCTCACAGCCAGTGTTCAGTCACTGAGCGGTGTGAGCAGGTGACGGCATATACGAATGAGCGTTGTTAGAGTCGCATCTGTTCTCCGGTGTGCAGAATGACAACCTTGGTTTCCATGAAGAAGACATTCTGAAAGCATTTCTAATTGCTCTCATTGAAAGGCATAAAAAGAGACGACTCTAGCAGATAAGATGAGAGGACTTCTGGGAATAATATCTGTCTCTCAAGATTATGCTTGATTTATGGTTTTGCATTACTGAATTCTGGAGTTCTTCTTCCTACCTCTCTCTAAAAGCCATTTCTTTATGTCTACCACCCGCTAATATATAGTTGAAGTTCAAGTGTGAGCTTTTTCTCATAGGGACTATTACAGCAGCCCCTGGTCTCATCTACTGCCCTACTAACTCCGTGAAGCACTTGGAATTATAGTGTCTTTCTAAAATACAAAACTGGCATGTCAGCTCCCTGAAAGAAACCCCATGGTGGCCTCTTCTCTCCCACTTCAGGGTGACAATCACACATCCTCGTCATGTTGCTCTGAAGGTCAATGAGATGTCCCTCAGTGTGAGGCCAGCATGCTGTGCTGTCCCCAGGACACTGCTGTCCCACAGCCTTTGGCCCTTGTTTATCTCCTCCTCTCATCTGTGGCTTTTCTTTTCTTACTATGTATTGGCGTCCTCAGCATATCTTGGTTTAGGACTCCCAAAGTGTTTTCAGGGAGCTCATTTATTTCACCACTATTTTTGCAGAACTGCTTTAATGTTCTGGGTGCTGAAGGGACATCCATGAACCAGACCACTCACTGACCTCTTGGAGCTTAACTAGGCCATGAAGGAGGACACTTTCAGAGAAGATGAGCAAGACGGCCTCCCTGGGGGTGCCCATAGCTCAATGGTTAGGGCACCGGCCACTTGCACCAGGGCTGCTGGGTTCCAAGCAGCCTTGGGCCTGCTTAAAAGAATAAAATAAAAATAAAGAAGGCCTTCCTGGTAAGCAGAGATCTGAGAGGTGAAGTAATATGTCTCATAAGTAACTAATGATTCAGGAAATAGTAAGCGACCAGCGTGGGTGACTGGAGGAGGGAGGTGTGGGGAGAGAGGGATCCTGTAAAGTGAGACAGGAGCACAAGAAGCCTGGGTATAAGGAATTTTTATTTTGCTCTTGATAAAAATATATATATATAAACAATTATTGAGGACTTTAAATAAAGAAGTCACAAGCAGGCTCTAGGGTGGAAAGAAAAGGGCAATTGACAGATGACAGGGTGAGCCCCCAAATTGCTGGCCTACATAACTGCACCAGCAAGGTGGCCAGTAAGACTGACGGTGCATACTCTGGAATGACAAGGGGAGGAGTCAGTTACCACCTCTCAATGCTGCTGAGTGGGCAAGCCCTGTCTCTGCTGCCTCCCTTCCCCAGCCCTGCCCCCTCCTGAGCAACCCCACCTATGCAAAAGTTACTCGTTATCTGCAGCTCCAATCTGGGTCCTGGGGCTTCACCTGGTGGTTCTAATCCCAGTTCAGGCACAGCACTGACCTGAGGAGGGATCGTCGTGTCCCTCTTGGGACTCCCCTTCAGACCAGACTCGGCATCCCAGCTATTCCCTGTTAGTTCTTTGCTTACCTCAGTCACTTCCCTCTGAAAAGTTCCTGTTTGTCCATATTAAAACTGGCATTCAGGAGGAACAAAAGCTACCAGGTGGAGCTGAGGAAAGACTTGTAGGAAGGCTCACTTCTTGTTCTAGAATATTTACTATTTTTTTCTACGGTCAAGAATGGCGTCACCTAAGATCACATTTTGTTCACATTGCTGCCTGACCCTATGCACGGTATTGGCCAAATCACCTCCCTGGGCCACCGCCAGTGTCTCAGAGCCAGCCCGGCCCCTCTTGTCCATTGTGGGTGAACCGGGTCCTAGGTTACTCCCAAAGGCTTTGCATCAGATGAGAGTAAGAACTGAACTCTCTGTCCAGTCCTACACCTCCCACCACATTGCCTACCACCTGGTCACCATGGTGTCTTTTCTGTTCTTGTCACATCCCAAACCTACTGTCTCCTGAAGGCTTGACAACCTTACCATTTCCTTGGCTGCCGGGTTTCATCACTATTGTCGCCCACTCAGAGGAGCACACCTATGCTGACTCCTTTGTCTGACGGAGCACCCAGTTACTCCCAACCCCTACCTTAACAGAACCCGTACCCATCTGTAATTGCCTTGCTCCCTTCTTGGTTTGTCTGTCGGCTGCCTCCTTCACTGTAATGTAAACTCACTAAGGCAAGAAGTGTGTCTTTTTAAACTCCGTATTATCAGCATCCATAGGCCTGGCACCCAGAAGGCATGTCGAGACGGCAGGTAAGTGGAAGATTGTGAGGTATATTAAAGTGTAATTGTAAAAGCCAAAGGCATGAAAAGAAAGTAAAAATTCACCCCTGTCTCCAAATAAATTGCTGATAAGATTTTTCTGAAAGTCCTTTGAAAATTTTTCTTACACAGCTGCCTTTTTTACAAAGAGGAAAACGTACTGAATATGAGGATTTATAATTTTTAACAATGTAGCATTAGATTGTGAACAGCTCTCCATAAGAACAATATACTAGTAACAATAGACTTGTAGCCATATATTTCTATTAATATATACATCACATTTGTGCATTATATATATGAAAGCTGATAGCACTCTTAATGGGTGCCTTGTACCCTATAATATTATATATGATAATTTTAAGTGCAGTTTATTTTTAGATAATTAATCTCCCTTTCCCCAATTTTTTGTTATTTCAAACTAATATGAGTGTACAAATTTGCAGGTTACACTGTTGTCACTTTCAAGGTAAAGTTCAAGTTGTAGAAGAGCCCTTCACCCAGGGCGAGTGCTAAACACTCGCACATTGTGAGCATTAGGTGACATTCCACCAATTGCCCTCCCTCTCTTGCCATTTGCCCTTATCCCTTCCCCTTGCTAGACTATA